>NW_021027507.1:1126804-1169156 GCF_004153795.1 Camellia sinensis
TCAATCAAACCAGACAGATCAAGGCGGGCTTCTTAGGTAAGCCATTGACTCTGAATTCATGAATTGAATTTGTTAATTTTGTAAGCTCAAAGTATAAGAAGGGTATTGTTAATCAAGACGCATTGATAAAATGGTTTGGTGGATTGCCATGCATGTACATAAGAATGTGCTTTAAATTGTCCATAAGTGATTGCATAATTAGCATGTAACATACCAATAGCAAGATTTGAGTTTGATCATGCATGGCAAGCTCTTGGTTTTGTTGCACCTTTATGAGAAATAGGGCAGCTATCTGCAGTCTTTTGAAAATGAATTGCGTAGCTAAAATGCATGCATACTGTTTTTGAGATTAAATGAACTTAATGATGAGATTTGAAAACTGAAGCATGAGGTTTACAAGAATGGTTGCGTTTATTTGTGAAGGAAATTGTGACCATTGATTTTTGATATTGGCCTCCTAATCACTTGTATACTCAATGGTATTGATAATGTGTTTGCATGTTTGGGGGGGGAAAAATATACATATAGACAAGAACTTTTGAGTTTGGAACCTTTGGAGGTTGTTGGAACTCAAGAACTCAATCTTGGAAACCCAGATTTTTGATGTTTGTTTTTCCGGGCTTGAGCGGGGTTAAAGTGGCCCGCTCGAGCGGGGAAAAATCGTGCGTGCGCGCGCGACTTTTTGCAGAGTTTGATTTCCCCGCTCGAGCGCTATTCGTGACACTCGACCTCGAGCGGGGAGTTTTGTAGACAGGCCTTCCGCTCGAGCTCCTATTCCATGCTCGAGGCGTATTTTCATGCACAACCTTCAGTACTGTTGCAGGCCTTAAGGTCCGCTTCGAAACGCGGGTAAAGTGTGACGGTAACGAGGCAGGGACCTCTTCTTGTTCTGCTTCGAATTTTGTAATGCTCGTTTTTCGTCTGATTGTTGTTTTCTTCGTATCTCTTTTCACTTGTAAGCATCTCTTTAGGCATATGGTTAAGCTATTGTGAAATGAGATTAAATGAGATGAAGAATAAAAGCCTAAGAAGATATATGCTTGAATGTGGTAAGTAACGGGATTGAATTGTTGATCAAATGACCTTTTTTGTTCATTGAAATTATATGTAGGGTTCAAGCTCCAGGGCTAAATCACACAAGCCGTTCAACTAGTGAGTAAATAATATGATACCATTTAGAATAGATTGTAGATAGTGATCCAAATATATAATCCACTTATTAAGCCTTATATAAGTTGTAATTTTGGATTGTGAGACAACAAAGCTCTGCTGACAGGGATAGAACATAAATGGACCAAAGGTTGATTTTGACAAACGATAAAATGGACCGAAGGGTCATTTTCATTAACAAAAAGAACCGAGGACGAAAGTCAGGTGGTTGAACTATATGCATATAGGAACTGCAATAACGGTATACAAGTTATAACTAATGAACAGAAAATAAGCGGAGTACCATAATAAGGAACCTTCGTTTTGATACACACCGAAATGATGTGGACCCAAAGGTCCGTGTTTTGCTCGTTTTAGGGGCGAATTGCGTAGACCTGATAAGGCTTCTGTCTGCGATATGAATTAAGTGGAGATGATTTCCTGCTTCGAATGGTCTGTTACTCTGACATTTTGAATATGTGGGGCCGAAGGCCGTTTGACACGAATGTATGGGCTGGAGGCCATTTTGACGTAACTAATGACCGAAGGTCGTTTGATAAATAAGCGAAGCCTGAAGCACGTAACGTGAGTAGAAATATAAATATAGCAATATTGGACCTAAAGTGTCAATTCTTGTAAGACATAGAGATAATTGAGTTGGGCCGAAGCCGTTTCGTAAGCTCACGAATGCTCGATATGTGGACCATTAAAGGCCACTAGTCTCTCTTGACATTTGAAGCGAACAATAGGCGATATGAGGCTCTCAATTTTTGACAAGAAATGAATGGGCACTGTAAGGCCGTTGAGCTTATTTGTACTCGCGGTTATTGGCTGCAGCGCGGCCCATTAATTTGGGCCACGCAATTGGCTTTTGTATGAGACTGTTTACAGTTTCACTTGATGTATGTTTACACTTATATTGTTGTAATAATGTGTGATAGATATCTGTAAAAATGGAAATGTGAATTGGGCGCCTAGCAAGCCCGGGGTTTGAACAGTGGTTGATTATCTTACATTGTTTCATGTTCTAAGACTGTGGACTTTGATACTTGTGACCGGGTATTATTCTACTTTGAGTTTTTTCGCGTCGACGCTCACTTTTCATGCTGATTTCGCTTAGCGTGAAAGTTTCAAGAGGAAGGTCCAGACCCAGGCCTCCAGGTGAAGTCTGTATGGAACGATTTATCCTGAAGGTTTCTTTTTGAGAGAGTCAATGGGCCACTTGGTCTCTACGCACGAGACCCGTCTTCGGCCCTTATTATTCGTTATGTATACTTTTACATCTCCTTGTCAGGTTGGCGAGCCATACTGCTTATAAAATTGAGGGTTTGTACTCTAGATTGGATGATTCAAAGCAACCCATAATGTCACTAATGTTTCTGTTTGTGATTTATTAACTGTACATATATTTGATGTGCCATTGTAAGCCAACTCAAGGCATCATAATATACATAAATTAGCTGTCGCTTTTTGGCCCCCATAATCGACCTAAAGTTAACGCTTCATAGTTTTGGTGGCCGTAGATTGAATTTCTTTAAGGAAATGGTAACTTGGCCTGTATCCTGCCTATAACCCGTATTAGGACTGGTCTTCGAACGGCCGTTTAAATATTAGCAGAGGTTCTGGGTTCAGGACACGAGAGTTATAACTCACGAGCGAGCATTAACTCTCGTCCCAGAGAGCAATAGCGTCTAGAAAGATCTGAGGATTGCATTCATGTGATAAATATAATATACTGATAAAAAAGACAGCAAATATATCTGCTTTGTAGAGGCTGTTATAATAGTGATCATACACTCAATATAGCTAAATCTCAGCAATTGTGGATTGCCTCTGCTATTTTTCAAACCGATAGTATGGTATACTATATACTGTGCTATATTAGTCATCATTTGTAAAAAATGTGCAATTTCTCAATCGGTGTACAACTGGATGATGAGGTAAGAACTTTACTCTATAATATATATGTTACGTTTAGCCTTAATTTATGTTATGAGATTGACAAAGGTTGATTGGCTGTGATAGAAGATTGGTGTATACTAAAGTGATCTCGCATGAAATGTTACATTGTGATGTGTAACCTGATGAATTAAATGTATTGTTCAATGGAAATTTCAAAAATCATATATTGTACAATCTTACAGCTCATCATTTCGCAAGGGGACATAAATCACTAGTGGACTTTGGAATGGTGCAATGAGACGCCACCCAAAACACAATACCAGCACGTAATCTTATGGTTTGCTCTGATCCGAATCCGAGTGTGACATTTTAATGAGCAAAACTTTGAGTATGCTTTGAATCCAGATATTAGTATGCTTTGCTAAATAGCGCTTGAAGAGTTCTAGGTACGACCATGGATTATTCAGAAATATGTACGATCCTAGAAATTAGTGTCAGTAATGTAGTACTAATAATACATTAGAGATATGTTATCAATAGCACATACATTGTGTGAATATAGAATACTAGAGGAAGTCTTATAACATCAATTTCTGCCTACGTGATAGTGTGCTGAACTGCATGGTAACTAAGAGTATATTAATTACTCTAGTAAATAGGTGAACTATGTCAATTCTCAGCTATGCCTAGGAGGCTATCTAGATAAGTAGTGCAATTATCCTGCTTAGCGTATTTGAGTGAATGATTACCGTAACACGATATGTGACAAATGATGGGCTCAATAAAAAGAAGTTGTCTGCTGTATAACATAATGAGTTGTTCCTTTAATTTATTGTATATGGAACAATTACTCTCGGTTATGCTTTGAGACATAGATTTTTATATAAGTTACTACCTCAAAATACTTCCAACTAACAAGTTTCCCGAATAGGGAATTCTTTTTCGAGATTGGTTCAACATAGCCATCAGACAAGTTTTTAGGAAGGATTTTCGCATCGAGCTCGAGTATATAGCATTAATAAGGGATCCCTTTGGTGTGATGTCTTAACATGCCTCTATTTATACCCTCTCTAAAAAAAAAATATAAAATCTAAGGTGTAAGCATGAATATTTGATGAATGAATAAGCATATCTATAATGTCAACAACAACAAAAACACATGCTCAGCCTAAATTAATTGAACTGATGCAAAACATATATTCAATATATACTCAATAAAACTACTGATATTTCTGTCATGCAACAAAATCAATTAAAATGTGATACACAACTAAATATCACATAAACAAAAAGTAGATTCTGAGGAAGAATGAAGAGCAGTTCATTTATTTTGATAATCATGAATTATACGTCGAAAAATATCTTACGAATGTAAACATACTAATTTCCAATCATTAACAACATTATCAGCAAAGTCAATGAAGTGTGGTCATGCCAGCACAATGTAATGTAGGACAGCTTTTTGGATTTCATATACAGAGGCTAGCAAGGGTTTGATTGTAAAGGATTGGGCTGGATAAAGTTGCAGCTTTTAGGCTATGAATGATATTAACCGGAAATGATAACTTGGGTGTTATTGACAATAAGAAGAGAAAAAGAAATAGAAGAAGTGATATAGTGTTTCACCTCGGAAAGGGTACTCCAATCACACACAGAACACATCTAAATTTCTCTAAATTTTGAAATCTATAAATCATGGAGAGTACACTATATAAAGGACTAAAAGACTTCCCCTTACTCCTCCTACTCAAAACAAAGATTAAGACTCAAAATGAAACTAAAACTTACAAATAATTCTAGACCGAACACAACTTCTAATCCCCCAACTATGACAAAATCAAAATTAGGGAAACTTTGACCTTTTTAACCACTCAGACATTTCACACATATAAAACATAGTATATAATAGGGGTAGTTACAAGCTTATCAGGTTTGGAGAGGGATGGGTTAAAGATAGTCATACGAGCTGGAAGGCTCTTTCACGCCCGACCTGATAGACTCGGAAAGACACTCGCTACAAGAAATGCGAACAAAACGACAACGTGCGATATCAAAAAGAACTTATGCCATCACCAGTGTAAGAAAACGCCAGGAGTCTTCAGTTTTAGTTCAGGAATTTCGAGGGGCTAGTAGGTCATCATCCTAAGCGTGTGTCAATAAATTGGAACTACGAATAAATCAACTTGAATACTAAAATCGTCTTCCGATATCTCTGTTTACAATAAAAATAGCTAAAACCTTCATATCCGCATTCTCCTCCAAACTCAGATATTTCTCTCGCTCGGTAGAAGTAATTCGCATATTCTTATACAAGCAGATAGAAAGTAAACTAACGTACATATTCAATAAAACACTCAGAATACAATATACCAATATGAACTTAATAATCAATATTATTGATACCCAGGTATTCTATCTCGAATTTGCTTTATCAATTTAACTGAAATGCGTTTTAATGGCGATTTGAATTTTGATCATAACAACATAAATGTAGACTACACACAACTACGATGCGAAATAAAATGTTGTTTCGAAGATTACGGCAATGTATCCTTTTTCTATCCTGTGCCTGACTATAGTATTATAAGATTGAGACTAATGTACATACTATGAGCAAACGGATGGTATCGTATAATCTAAATGAAATAATGATTCCAATTTCGAAGAAATATTGTTGTGAACATAGCTCGTGTATTGGAGTATTAGTGTCGATGTATGAACTTTATTGCATCTCATGGCACTACTCACACTATCTGAACCTAATTGGACTTACGCTTGGTGGACTTTTTTATATATATACTTGTTTATTCCGCATCTCTCTCATTTTCTCTGATACCACTCGCTCAGACATTGGGATTCTCGTGTAGTTAGAAGATATACTATCACCCAGATATGGACAACCTATAACTAATATATAGCAAGCCAATCTACCCTTTATAGCATTAACGTTAGCTCTCAACAGAACTGATCAGTGTGCATGTGCTAGGATTAAACTAATTCCTGACCTATTCCCCAATCACCGTGCATTTCTATCAAACTCTCTCCCAAAATTGGAACATATTCACGAATCTAAGGACTGCACACTTACGATTCATCGATAATGTAGAAGTACCAATTTCACAATCTAAAAATATACTAGCAGCACTGCAGCCTCTCCCGAATTAACGATCAACGGATAAATTTATCACCGCATATCGATCAACATAATCCCTACTCTCCAAAGCAACGATGTTACATCAGTAACTCAGATCCCATATTCTTCCATGAGTCAATGTCAACAAATGAAGCATTTCAGTCTTGTGTACAACATCTCTAAATAATCAGAATACCTGGAGCAACCGAATCAACACGACTCCACTCCAGTTTTCTACAGATTCGCCTTTCTAGGATGGTGTGAGTGATGGCGTCAATTACTCTATCCCAAGTAGGCCCCCTCCTCTCTACCCACTGGTGTCACAATCTAGTTCGCATCCCGGAACAGGCGACTGTTGATTTCACGATGTTTGTTCAGTTCACCACCGGAGATCAGATCTTTACGCACATAACGGACCATCTCCATCTCTCATAACCACACCCCAGTTAAACAGAGCCCCCCCGACAATCCGTAAACAACGGCAATAAACTCCCTCTACCTAGGCGTTCTATATGCACGTCGGTATGTATCATCGTGCATTACAGTTAGTTGCCTCCCCCCTTTCACCCCACTTTAATCACGCCAACATGAACCCTTCTAGTCATATGTCTTCATAAGGCTCTCACTAATATCTGAAGGGTGTTACCATTTTCTTATCAGCAGTCTATCAGGGGGTCGGCTCTAGGGCTAGTGTTACTCAGAGATAATGACGATCACAGCAATACGGTGAGTGCACCGTGTATATGTAACCGATCTCCCTCCACTCGTCAAATACTCTTACATATAAGAATCTTAGCCAAATACCAGGATTTCCAATCACCAACTAGAGACAATGTGCCATCATTGCGACACGTCTTCTAAATATTTCCTGTCACTTTTCCACTATTTGATCGTAGTAACTTAATCACTATTACGCAGACCAAGATAAGTTCCATTTCTTATCAGAATATTTAACAGGCGTTCTCTAGGTATAGTAATAGTATACTCATACATCACAGTTCGATGTTTCACATAGACACCCGTAGGCCTACAAATTGAATGATGCATTCTATAAAAGCACAGGTTTTCATGATCAATACTAATTCATTTATGTGCATTTATAACAAAATCTAAACTATTGTGTGTACAAAGATGTAACAATTTCAACTCTATCTCATGTTCAAGAATAATCGTGGGTACTCCCTTTAGCATAGGCCGATAATCATACTGGATCAAAGGCATATACAAGTGTCCCTATAATGTTGAGACCTTCTCTCAATTTTTTGAGTTGATGAATCATGTCTGTGGTCTCTGGGCAACATGAGAGTTATCAGCTCCAACATAGGCTCACGGTAGAGCTATTGTATGTCCCCCGGGGGCTAGAAGCTCCTTATAGTTCAATGCTTACCGAGGGAAAGCCACTCATAGTATTTATGTCCCTGGCGAACGAAGGGCCTTTCTGCATATCCTAATGAGAGGATAGCCACAAATATATGTTCAAGGAAGAGAAAGTTGGGAGTTGAGGACAGATCATTAAATTCGTACAAGTAGACTTAACATTTCGCGCGCAGGGGACTTAGTCATTAATATCATCGATAAACGATAATTAAGGCTAAAACGTAACCTTTTTATAGAGTTCTTACTCATCATTAGCGCGATTGAGACGTTGCATCTATACCATTTATTATACACAAATCATTTGGGATCAGAGTATGGCGGGTTGCGGTGTTTTAGAAGAGTTGCATGGTTTGCTGGTGTGGAGGAATGGGTACTACAGAAGGTATACATATTCCAATGGTTTACAATTGCAAGACTCACAGTCCGACAAATATGGTTATATTAAGCACGAGAGTGATCGATTTGCACATGAAAACAGTTGAAGTCGGATTATTTATGATGCTTTCAAGTTCATACTTACTCCACATGAATTGCATCCTTAAGTCTTTTCTAGACGCTTTAGTTGCTCGTCTGTTGTGACAAGTGCGTGAGTTATTATACTTCTAGTTGACGTGTGATAGGACCACCCACCTCCGAACCCACTTGCCGATTGAGCATGAGTTTAAATTAGAGGACTGTAACCGGCCATAATCCCTTAAGATTTACCCACGGCCTCAAACCAAAACAGACTTAACACCATCAGAAGAAAGGGGGGCCAAAAGGGAAGCAAGAAAATTTAAAACTTTGTGTCCATAGAGCTGTTGCTTACATGCACATCAAACAAACTGTTCGGCGTAGCATTATGGGTTACTGGTTTACTCACTCGCACAGATGAAACCAATTACGTGACATAGGTTACTGTTACTAGGGACAGGATATCTCTCGACACTAAGTCTCAACCCCATAAAAACTTATAAGCAGACTATAAAAACTTCGCCAACGCTGACAGATGTAAAATACATAAGCTATAAAGGGCGAAGACGGTCTTGCGGAGACACAAGGGGGCTGGTGACTTCTCAAACAACCTTTAGGTGTTCCATACAGACTTCACTGAGAGGTTGAGAGTCTGGACTTGCTCTTGGCACGCCATTTTCCTTAGGCAAACACGATGAATGAGGGCGTTGAGCGAAGCCCATGTGAATAATATTCAAAATCAAATTACAGAAGTTACTAGTTTTTGCAAATAGAATAAGAATCAATACATGTTCCAAGACGCGCATATAGGCCCAATTCACTATTTCCATATATAACAGATAAATTATTTAACGTATATACAAGATGTCGAAAGATCGTATAAGTGACTGTGTTCAAAATCATTTCTGGCCTTTTTGTGCCCTTTCAGATTTCCTTTCATGTCAATACGGCCTTCCGGCCCATTCATTTCTGTCAAAGGTAAATTTTGTGCCACTTCTATGCGCTCATCGGATTTATGTCAAAATAGCCTTTGGCCGCAATACATTTCGTGTGTTATACGAACGCCTATCACACATACAAAATATACTGTCAAAAAAATGACACGTGATTAGTCCATTTATTTCTATCACAGTGAACGATTACACTTCACAGGTCGCGACTACTCACTTACATCAATCATAAATCGAACCTTCGGTCCATTCGTTTACGTCCAAAAGAGCGCCAGCCTAGACATTGTGTACAAAACGGCCTATTACGGCCTCTCAACTCATCTCATGTCAAAACGACCTTCTCATGGCTTGGCTCCACTCTTACTTCAATCGAAATAATTTTACAGCCTTCATGGAGTCCATCGTTTACATTCAAAACTACCTCTGGCCCATACACTTCGTGTCACATACGGCCTTATCAGCCGCGCGCTTTATTTATGTCTCCAAAACGACCTTGCATGTCCTTTTTACATAAGTCAAACCGACTTTCGAGATCTTTAGTTCTTTTTGTTGTTATCAAAATGACCTGTAATCTGGAAGTACCATTTATGTTTTATCAAATAACAACCTTTTGGATCCATTTCGCCTCTTTTATTGTTTTCATCCCTCAGACTTTTCCACAATCCCAATAGCAATTATTAAAGCTTATAAGGAAATTCAAATTACTTGGACATTCCACATAATCATTCACAATATCAATTATTCTTCAGCAGGATCGCTGGGCTCCCGAGCTTGACTCCAAAGTACATATTTCATGAACCACAAAAAGGGTACATTAAACAAATATGTGCAATTACCGTTATACCTTAATTGCAACATATATTCAACTCTTGTAGGCTTAATTTCTATTATTTAACTCATTTACAGATGCTTGAATTTCATAATGCCCTAAAGAGTTTGATCTATACACAGTGAAAGAGCCGGAAAAACAAAACACCAATACCACAAACAAAATGTTCATCAGAAACCAGGGTCCATTTAGGGGTCCGCCCCTCACTCAACTCTCACCGTCAATCGGAGCAGATACCCTGGTAAGGCCTGCAAAAAGATGGTGCATTGAAAAATACGCGCTCGAGGCGGAATAGAGAGCTCGGAGCGGGAAGGGCCTGTCTACAAACTCCCCGCCTCGCAGCGTGAAGATTATCACGGGCTCGAGCGGAAATATCCAACTCATGCAAAAGTGGCTGGAGCACGGATTTTCCCGCTCGGAATCCGCACTTAACACCGCTGTCAAGCGGACATCAAAAATCTGGGTTTTCCAGATTGAGTTCCTTGAGCTCCAAACAACCTCAAAGGTTCAAACTTCAAAATCTTTGTTTTCCGCAAACATGCAAACACATTACATACCATGAGTATACACGTATTAGGGAGGCCAATTTACTCAAATCTGTCACATTTCTTAAAAAACAGACACTAAGCGTCAATGCTTCAAGTTTCAAATTCTCAGTATAAGTTTCATTAATCAACTGCATGCAATCTTTTAGCTCCCGAATTCCATTCAAAAGAGTGCAAATGTAGTGCCGTATTCTCATTAAAGCTCAAACAAAAACCAACTTGCATGCATGATGCGAAACTCAATCTGCTGTAATTGGCAGGTTTAACATGCTTAGATTTATGCAGAACTTCAATTATGGCATATTTAAGAGCATATTCTATTGCATTGATGGCCAAATCGTCAATCCAATATGACCTACTTAAATATATAGATTCTATGGTGCTCTTGATTAACAAACATATAAACTTTGAAGCGCTTACAAAATTACAAATTTTCAATTTCATATGAATTCAATGAATTTCCTGCTCAATGGCTTCCTAAGGAAGCCCAATTCCTTTCTTATCTTAGTGGTCCAATTTAGAGAGATCCCAAGATTCCTCTTTAGCCTTCAAGATACAAGAGAATTAGATTTTGTCTCCCTTCTCTCTCTCTTAATAGAACCCTTCCTCTCCTTTTAGAGATGCTCTAAATTTATCAGGCACAAGTGAGAAGCAAAAAGAGGAGTAATTTGTAATGTAGTTAGTGCTGCATAATTAAAAGCCCCCTCTTGTAGAATTATTATAATATCATAAGAATAGAGCACTAACATCGCTAGTTTAATTCAATTATAATACTAGATCTATAAAAATCGAATCAAATTTATCATATCAGATTCAACCATAGAGCTCTCAAAATAATGCCACATCACCAAAACAAGGCGTATAAGATCCAATTTTGAGGGAAGTTCTGTAGGTACCAGCGGAGAGTAGAGGCACCTTTTCAATTTAATTCCCAAAGCAGAATTATTTAACTCAGATGATTCCCACGGTGAACAGATAGAACTTGCAAAACCACATATTTTCAATAATGGAACACAAATCATATCAATACACATAATCACATCATATTAAGGACCAATTAAACATATTTACGGAACAGGGGATTTTACAAATTTATTGAGAATTTTCTAGGAATTTACTCTGTGTGTAAAATAAGAATTTTCTAAGAATTAACTGGAATTTACTTGATTAATTTATTGAGAATTTACTGGAGTAATTTAAGAAAAAATGCTAAAACTCCTCTAGATTTTACCGAGCATTTACATTCTACACTAAAAACTGAATACCTCATGTAAATTTCATGACCCGACCCGCCCTATGGTAAGGACAAACCGGTCAATAATCTTTGCAGTATTACCTTATGGCCTCAAACCAAAACAGACATAAACTCATCAGAAAAGGTCCCAAACGGAAGCAAAAATTTTAAACTTTCTCCACCTCAGAGCTGTGCTTATTCACCAATTTTAATATGTACATTAATAACTCACAACAAAAATTACAGTACATAAAGTTTTGTGCAGACAGGGATCACTTCAAAACTAAGTCAAACCCATGAAAACTTATACAGGACATGTTCAAAAAGACTTCGCCAACATACAACATTAAATAACAAAATGACAAAAAGAGCTCTGAAGACGTTGAGTCTCACGTGCGTGAAGACGCAAGGGTTGACTTCTTCAAATAACCTTTCTTGTCCATATACATAACTTTACACTGGGCTGTGGGTTGGACTTCTCTGAGCCTTCACTCCTACCAACACAATGAGAATGAGCGTGAGCGATTAGCCTAGTAACAATTAATATTTCAATACAGAAGTATACAAACGATTGTAGAAACAACCATTGGCTTTTCAAACGACCTCTCAAAGGGCTCAATCTTCATCAATTTCTATTAATATATACTTACTACAATTTAGGGTCAATGTACTGGCGGTTCCAAACAAACTGGCCTGTGGCCCATTCAAATTTTTCATTGTTCAAAACGGCCTGTTGACTCTATCAGATGAACAAGCGTAGACCTTGGCCCTTCATTCATTTCATGTCATCTGTAACATCCCTTTCATTTGTCTTAGCGATACTTCCATACATTTATGAGTATGATCTTGTTTTAATATGTGCAATTGGCAATCCTGTCTATGTTTTGCATTTGAATGAATTGGTTTACATTGTTTTGTTTCTCGTCTGTTGCCATTTGCCGAGGTTCATGCTTAAGGCCTAGACCACCTTTGAGACCTTTGTCACTTAGAACATCTTTGGGGAATCCGTTGGTTGACCCTCCATGTTTCGCCCTGGATATTGGCCAGATGTCACCATCTAGCGGGTGCGCGCGTTGCTAGGCCGAGATGTGCATCATCTAGGCCGAGATGTTAATTTATCTAAGGCGTTCTGGATTCCCTTGTACTCTTGCTTAATGAGTGATTTTGTTCTGGAATGGTTAATACCCTAGACCGGAGGTGTGGCACCACCTAGGCCAAGGGTGCATGTGCGAGTTTAGTGCAAGTAGTTTGTCACTTTCTGAAGCCGATGGTCCTTGCCCCTTTTATTGCCGTGAGGTACTTGATTGTTAGGTCGATGTCTGTTTTACTTGCCGGTGTGTTCTGTGCCGCCGCTAGCTTTGCTGAGTACGCTTTGTCTTGGTCTTGTCTTGTCAATGTCTGATCACCTTTTTGAGGTTGAGCGATCTTAGCGCGATGCCACGGTTTTCGAACTTTCCCACAGAGGGACCTCGCGATCAAAGTGTTTGTCAGTGTGAGGCATATCATTTTGTATCAATCTATTCCTTTTTAAGAGAGAGAAAGCTTCTATTAGAAGGAGGAGAAGTTTGAGCTAGAGAGGGAGGGCTTCCAAGCTCCTATAGGATTCGATCGTTGGAGCTTGAACCGTTAGCATTCGAGTTTTCAAGTCAGAATCTTAACCTACCTTCTCGGATTGTTCTCTTATTTGGATCATCTAGCTGATTGCGTACGATCGAAGCTTGTTCGGCATCGTCATGCATTGATTTTAAATCGGTTTTAGATAATAGAGAAAACCGTTTTCATGTATTTTGGAAGAACAGCCTCAGGTTTAATCCAAAGTTTGCTATTATAAAGCTCATGGATTTTTTTGTGTTTGTTTTTGATAAGATCCTTGTGAGTTATGGGTTAGCCCCAGGTCCCATAGTGTTTTGGAATTCATAGCACTGGAATAGTCTACGCACATCTATAGTATGTTTTCTATGGTTTGTAAATAGCGAAGTTGATCTTGTGAATACTCTCCCTCATGTTTCCTTGTGTTCAGTTCCTTTCAATGTTCTTCATCTGCTCTATGTTCTTCATTGTCTACTCAAGAGGGAAACCCAGAATATTTCCCCCTACGCTTTCGGATTTTGGCCCGTCGGGAACCACACCTTGGCGGAGAAGGTTGTGGGACCGTCGGCCAAGTCCTAGTAGTGTCCCCAGCGCATAGTTTTTCCAAAGATACGAAACTGTGTTTTCGATTATTGATTTTTGACTTAAGGTTTTATGTAAGTAAGTGCGAGGTCCGATTTTGACATGTGTGACATAGAAAACTTGTTTTGCAGATAGTGCATTCAATGGGAGAGGCTTTTGTCATTATTTGCCATGTGTTTGTCAGGACTTGGACTTGCCTTGACCCCGACGTTTGAAGAACTAGGTGAGTGGTATTTTTAATAAAGCTATGTTATACGTTTTGACAAAGACTTTGCCTTGCTTGATTTGAAAGCGTTTGTTATGCATGAATAATTGTCCCTGTTTTGTATACCAAGTATGATCTTGCCTTGATGACCTTCTCGGAAAGTCCCTTGTGCTGGAGGACTCTAAACTTTCGCAGCACATCTCGTTTGAAAGTCCCTCGTGCTGGAGGACTCTAAACTTTCACAGCACATCTCGTTTTTGAAGTCCCTCGTGCTAGAGGACTCTAAACTTTCACAGCATATCTTGTCTTGAAAGTTCCTTGTGCTAAATGACTCTAAACTTTTGTAGCACCCTTGGTTGAGATGCCTATCTTGCTCCGTCTTGTTTTGCCACGGACGGTCTACCGTGTGGATATGTTTGCCGAAATGTTATTATTTGTAATATGTGATGCTAGTACGTATCCCTTGAAACTGTGAAGATTTGTTAGATGGACGAGGTCCATTCCTTGTTATATATATATAGAGTTTTGTCTTGTATTGTTTTGAAAGGATTTCGGCTATTATTCATGCAAACCCCTTTATTATTTATGCCATTCACTGAGTATCCAAGCTCACCCTCTCTATATATATGTAGGTGATGAACAAGAAGGCGGTGACGCCTAGATGTGATTTCTGGAGCTTGTTTTGGGTCTTGTTTATTTCGGCTTAACCTGCATTTATGTTGGCAGTCTTGAAAATCATGCTTCTCAACTTGTAATATCTGTATTTCGAACACGTCGGCTGAGAAGCCTTTTGATCAAGATGTATGTTTTTGTATAATTGTTATGTCGGCAAATGAGATGTCGGCAACCTAGCAGACTGTGTACTTAGACCTGTAATTCGTACAATTTGTTTATGTTGGCTTGTGGAGCCCTTTGCTAATACAAAAATGTAACCTGCACTTTACTTGTTTGTAATTAAGTTATAACCCATATGTAAATGGTTGCTGCCTCATTTGACTTATGCACAGCTCTTATGGACTAATCTGTTTGTATAAATCGCTTCCGCACTTGTGAGCCCCATATATTTATACTCTATTGTGTGTGAAATTTGTAAGTTGGCCTTCGGTAATCTTGGATTACTGGCCATCACGGCACCAAACTACTAGGGGCGGTTTGGGGTCATGACAGAATGGTATCAGAGCAAAAGTTCCTTGGTATACGTTATTCACACACTTTGAGTCCTAAAGAGCATAGGATTCCCCTTTAGAAGGAAGTTAGAATTGCATCATATTGCTTGCTATGTGAACAAGGTGTACATTGTCTCGGCATGCTTAACTGTTACTTGCCTGCGTGATTACTTGCTCAATTTGTTTTAAAGCCACATTTTGCATACTCATAGCATCATGAGGAGAGGAAGACCTCCAGTTGGCCGAGATCAGTCGGAGGACAGAATAGACAGGCTGGAAAGGCTAGTTGAAGGTTTGGCCCGCGAGTTAAGGTAGACAAGACAGCAGTACACTAGTGATACATCGACTCAGGCCGAGCAAACAAACGGCCGGAATGCAGTTCCACCTCCACCCCCTCCAGTACCGCAAGTGCCCCCACAGCCAGCTTTATATAGGGACGGCACGATAGCTTTGATTAGAGAGTTTAAGAAAATGAAACCGCCGAGATTTCAAGGAGGCATAGAGCCAACGAAAGCAGAAGCCTGGGTCTTGGAAATGGAAAAGCTATTTGAAATCTTTCCCAGCACCGACACCCAGAAGGTGACATTAGCAGCTTTTACACTAGATGACGACGCCCGCAGATGGTGGATGATGGTTCGAGAAAGCAATCCAGACTTGACCTGGACCCGATTTCTAGAATTGTTCTACACCAAGCATTTTCCCTTAAGTGTTCGGAATCGCAAGGCTATCGAGTTTCAGACTTTGACGCAAGGCAGTAGAATCGTAGCTGAATATGACCGTGCCTTTACCGAGTTGGCAAGGTGCGCGCCCCACATGATCAATGATGAATATATGAAGGCTAGGAAGTTCGAAAGTGAGCTCCGTGGACCGATACAAGACCGGGTTAACATGCTCAACATGCCGACTTATGCTGAAGTGTTGGACAAAGCTATTCTGGCTGAAGCTAACTTGAACAGATACCAGGGTTCGGGAGAGAGCCAGAGGAAGAGGCAGAGTTATGACAACCGCCGAGCACAGTTTGGTACCAAGAAGAAAGCGAACGTCAGCAGTTCAAGCAACCCAAGACCAGAGAGTGGTACTAAGCCGATATGTTCCAGCTGTGGGAAACCACATTTCGGGGTCTGTCGTCGGGCGTCTGGAGCTTGTTACGAATGTGGTGAAGTAGGTCATTTTGTGAGGGACTATCCAAAAACGAAGGCTGGGGAAAATAAGAAAGATGAGAATACTTCGGGCTCCGTGCAGAGGGGTAACGCTGGGAAAGGACCGATGAGGCAAGGCAGAGTTTTTGCACTGGTACCAGGGGACACTCAAAATGCTGAGATAATGGTGTCAGGTACACTTTCAATTTGCTCTCAAAATGCATATGTATTGATTGATTCGAGTTCTACGCATTCATTCATTTCTGCTAAGTTTGCCGAGAAGATTAGTAGGGAAGTAGAGCCCCTTGATTTTGTATTGTCTGTGTCTACTCCATCTGGGAGATCTATGAATGTTGCATCCATCTATCGAGCATGTGTTGTTATGATTGGGAATGTTGAACTGTTAGCTGACTTAATGCCTTTGGACATAACTCATTTTGATGTTATATTGGGGATGGATTGGTTAGTGGCAAATCACGCATCCATAAATTGTGTTTCTAAGAGTGTCACGTTAAAACCCCCAAACTTAGCCGAGGTCACATTTCAGGGAAAAGGAGTAGTGTCCCCACCTTACTTAATTTCATCCCTGAAAGCCTATAGATTGATCCAAAAAGGGTGTCAAGGTTATCTGTGTAGCATATTAAGTAATTTGAATGGAAGCGTTGAGTTAGCCGACGTCCCAGTGGTTAGTGAATTCCCTG
The DNA here is from genome assembly GCF_004153795.1 of Camellia sinensis. Lineage (NCBI taxonomy): Eukaryota > Viridiplantae > Streptophyta > Magnoliopsida > Ericales > Theaceae > Camellia > Camellia sinensis. The sequence continues at coordinate 1,143,760 of NW_021027507.1, forward strand.
ACGTCTTTCCAAATGATTTGCCTGGTCACTTAGTTGATAGAGAGGTAGAGTTTGCTGTTGACATCATGTCGGGTACCCAACCCATCTCTAAAACACCCTATAGGATGGCCCCCGCCGAGCTTAAGGAATTGAAACTTCAACTACAAGAGTTGCTAGATAAGGGTTTTATTAGGCCGAGCACTTCACCCTGGGGAGCACCCGTCTTGTTTGTTAAGAAGAAGGATGGCACACTCCGTCTTTGTATTGATTACCGGGAACTGAATAAGGTAACCATTAAGAATAAGTACCCGTTGCCGAGGATAGACGATTTGTTCGATCAGTTGTAAGGAGCACGAGTCTTTTCTAAAATTGACCTTAGATCGGGCTACCATTAGCTTAAAGTCAAAGCCGAGGATGTTGAGAAGACCGCTTTTTGGACGAGGTATGGCCACTACGAGTTTTTAGTGATGCCTTTTGGAGTGACCAATGCCCCTGCGGCCTTTATGGATTTGATGAATAGAGTCTTTAAGCCATACCTAGATGAATTTGTGGTAGTCTTTATCGATGACATATTGATCTACTCTAAGAGTAAAGCCGAACACGAGGAGCATTTGAGGCTTACCTTACAGACTTTGAGGGATCGGAAATTGTATGCTAAATTTAACAAATGTGAGTTTTGGCTTTTCACTGTTTCATTTTTGGGGCATGTAATTGATGTGGAGGGTATTTCGGTCGATCCTAGTAAAATTGAAGCCGTGGTGAATTGGCCGAGACTGACTAATGTGTCCGAGGTCCGTAGTTTTCTGGGATTGGCTGGTTATTACAGAAAATTCGTAAAGGATTTCTCAAGGATTGCAATTCCGTTGACACAACTGACTAAGAAGGGAGTAGTTTATGAATGGACTAAGGATAGGGAAGCAGCCTTCCAAGAGTTGAAGACGAGGCTGGTCGCAGCACCAATTCTTGTACTACCATCAGGTAATGAAGAGTTTCATGTCTATAGTGATGCTTCGCATAAGGGTCTGGGTTGTGTATTAATGCAAAGAGGTAAGGTTATAGCATATGCCTCTCGTCAGTTGAAGCCACATGAAAGGAACTATCCTACCCATGATTTAGAGTTAGCAGCCGTGGTATTTGCTTTGAAGATTTGGCGCCACTATTTGTATGGAGCTTCTTGTCAGGTTTTCACAGATCATAAAAGCTTGAAGTACTTGTTCACTTAGAAGGAGTTGAATATGAGGCAGAGAAGATGGCTTGAGTTGTTGAAGGATTACGATATGCAGATCCAATATCACCCAGGTAAAGCTAACACCGTGGCCGATGCTTTGAGCAGAAAGATGGTTGGAAATTTGGCATGTCTAACCGCAATCTTAGTGGAGCCGACTATTGTTGAAGAAGTAAAGACAAAACAGATGGAGGATGAATTCTTGAAGAAAGTGGCCGATGAGATTATCACAAAGCCGAGATCAGGGTACACCGTAGAAAATCAAGTGCTCAAGTTTGAAGGAAGACTGTGTGTGGCCGACATCCCAGATTTGAAAAGAAAAATTTTGCAGGAGGCTCATGGTTCTAAGTTTGCTGTCCACCCCGGGAACACCAAGATGTATCAGGATGTGAAGCAGACGTTTTGGTGGCCGAACATGAAGGGAGAGATAGTCGAGTTCGTGTCGCAGTGCCTGTATTGTCAACAAGTGAAAGCAGAACATCAAAGGCCAGCAGGACTTCTTCAACCTTTGCCAATTCCTGAGTGGAAATAGGAGCACATCTCCATGGACTTTGTGGTTGGTTTGCCGAAGACACAAAAGGGTATGGATTCGATTTGGGTTATCGTGGATAGGCTAACTAAGTCAGCGCACTTCTTGCCTGTTAAGACCACCTTCAACGCCGATAAGCTTGCTCTATTGTATGTGAATGAGATTGTTAGACTTCATGGAGTGCCGATGTCAATTGTGTCAGACCGAGATCCGAAGTTGGTTTCCAGATTTTGGCAGAGCCTACAAAGAGCTTTCGGAGCCGAGTTGAAGTTTAGTACAGCTTTCCATCCCCAGACTGATGGACAAACAGAGAGAACGATTCAGACACTTGAAGATATGCTTAGACTATGTGTATTGGACCTCCAAGGAAGTTGGGGAGTACATTTGCCTTTGGTGGAATTTACCTACAACAACAGCTATCAAGCTAGCATTGGCATGGCGCCGTATGAGGCACTGTATGGAAGAAAGTGCAGGTCGCCGATATGTTGGACCGAGGTAGGAGACAAAGCTCTGCTTGGTCCCGAGTTGATTCAAGTAACAACCGAGAAGATTAAGCTCGTTCAACAAAGGATCAAAACCGCACAGAGTCGATAAAAGAGTTATGCCGACCAAAGAAGAAGGGAATTAGAATTTGAAGTCGGGGACCACGTGTTCCTCAAGATTTCGCCGATGAAAGGAGTTACAAGATTTGGGAAGAAGGGTAAATTAGCACCCCGTTACATCGGGCCTTTTGAAATTCTTGAGAAGATTAACCTCGCTGCCTACAGACTTGCCTTGCCGCAAGGACTGAGCCAAGTCCATAATGTATTTCGTGTTTCGATGCTGAGGAAGTATATTCGAGATCCGCTACATGTGATCGACTATTTCAGAATTGTAATTAATGAAGATTTAGGCTACGAAGAGAAGCCGATACGGATTATCGATAGGCAAGTGAAGCAGTTGAGAAGGAAGTCGATATCAATGGTGAAAGTTGAATGGAAGGAGCATTACGGAGAGGATGCTACATGGGAAATGGAAGAGGAAATAAAAGTTCGACATCCATAATTGTTTTTGGAACAAGGTAACTCAAGTTTGGGGACCAAACTTCTTTAAAGGGGGTAGGATGTAACAACCCTCATTTTGACTTAGTCATACTTGCATACATTTATGGATGATCTTGTTTTAATATGTGCAATTGCAATCCTGTCTTGTTTTTCTTGAATTATTGCTTACATGTTTTGTTCTCATCTGGTGCATTGCCGAGGTCATCTTAAGCCTAGACACCTTCGAGACCTTTGTCACTTAGAACTATCTTGGAACCCCGTTGGTTGACCTCCATCTTCGCCCTGGCATATTGGCCAAGATGTCACCATCTAGGCCGAGGTGCGCGTTGCCTAGGCCGAGATGTGCACCATCTAGGCCGAGATGTTAATATCTAGGCGTTCTGGATCCTTGATCCTTGCATGAGTGATTTTGTTCCTTGAATGGTATGACCTAGACCGAGGTGTGGCACACCTAGGCCAGGGTGTGGCACAGTTTAGTCAAGTGTTGTCCTTCCAAGCCGATGTCCTTGCCCCTTGATTGTCGGAGTCTTGTTGTTAGCCGATGTCGTTACTTGCCGGTGTGTTCATGCCGCCTAGCTTGCTGAGTACGCTTTGTCTTGGTCTTGTCTTGTCAAGTCAGTCACCTTTTTGAGTTGAGCGAATCAGCCGATGCCACGTGTCCCGACAGAGGGATTAAGTCAGTGTTTGTCGTGTGAGGCATATCATTTTGTATCAATCTTGCCTTTTTAGAGAGAGAAGCTCTAGTTAGAAGGAGGAGAAGTTTGAGCTAGAGAGGGAGGGCTTCCAAGCTTGATCATTGGAGCTTGAACCGTTAGATTCGAGTTTTAAGGTCAGAATCTTAACCTACTCTGGTTGTTCTTATTGATCATCTAGCTGCATTGCACGATCAAACCTGTTCGGCACGTCATGCATTGATTTAAAATCGGTTTTAGAAAGAGAAAACAGTTTTTATGTGTTTTTGGGAAGAAAAGCCTCGTTTAATCCAAAAGTTTGCTTTAAAGCTCATGTTTTTGTGTTTGTTTTGATAAGATCCTTGAGTATGGGTACCCAGGTCCAAGTTTTTGAATTCATAGCATGAAGTCTCAGCTGTTGTAATAGCAAGTTTGATCTTTGCATTCATCTCCCTCATGTTCATGTTCTTCAAGTTCTTTATGCTCTTGTTCTTCATGTCTATCAAGAGGGAAACCCAGATTTTTCCCGACTACGCTTTCGGATGTGGCCGTCGGGACCACACCTCAGCGAGAAGGTGTAGGACCTCGGCCAAGTCCTGGTAGTTGCCCAGCGTGTTTTTCCAAAGATAAGAAACTGTGTTTCGATTTGATTGACTTAGTTTTGAAGAATGCCCAAGGTCATTTGCATGTAAGCTAGACTTGTTTTGAGTAGTGCATTCAATAGACTTTGCCATGTGTTGTCAAGACTTGGACTTGCCCTGACCCCGACGTTTGAAGAACAAGGTGAGTGGTATTTTTAATAAAGTTATGTTATATGTTTTGGTAAAGACTTTGTTTTGCTTTGTTTTGATTTGTTAAGCATGAATAATTGTCCCTGTTTTGTATATCAAGTATGATCATGTTGTGACGACCTTCTCGGAAAGTCCCTTGTGCTGGAGGATTCTAAACTTTCATAGCACATCTCGTTTGAAAGTCCCTCGTGCTGGAGGACTCTAAACTTTCGCAGCACATCTCATTTTTGAAGTCCCTCGTGCTGGAGGACTCTAAACTTTCGCAGCACCCTTGATTTGTACTCTAGTGTTAAAGGGCTACGGGCCTTTGTAACATAGGTCCCTCGTGCTGGAGGACTCTAAACTTTCGCAGCACATCTTGTCTTGAAAGTCCCTTGTGCTAGAGGACTCTAAACTTTTGTAGCACGCTTGGTTGAGATGCCTATCTTGCTCTGTCTTGTTTTGCCACGGACGGTCTACCGCGTGGATATGTTTGCCGAAATGTTATTATTTGTAATATGTGATGCTAGTACGTATCCCTTGAAACTGTGAAGATTTGTTAGATGGACGAGGTCCATTCCTTGTTATATATATATAGAGTTTTGTCTTGTATTGTTTTGAAAGGATTTCGGCTATTATTCATGTAAACCCCTTTATTATTTATGCCATTCACTGAGTATCCAAGCTCACCCTCTCTATATATATGTAGGTGATGAACAAGAAGGCGGTGACACCTAGATGTGATTTCTGGAGCTTGTTTTGGGTCTTGTTTATGTCGGCTTAACCTGCATTTATGTCGGCAGTCTTGAAAATCATGCTTCTCGACTTGTAATATCTGTATTTCGAACACGTCGGCTGAGAAGCCTTTTGATCACGATATATGTTTTTGTATAATTGTTATGTCGGCAAATGAGATGTCGACAACCTGGCAGACTGTGTACTTAGACCTGTAATTCGTACAATTTGTTTATGTCGGCTGGTAGAGCCCTTTGCTAATACAAAAATGTAACCTGCACTTTACTCGTTTGTAATTAAGTTATAACCCATATGTAAATGGTTGCTGCCTCATTTGACTTATGCACAGCTCTTATGGACTAATCTGTTTGTATAAATCGCTTCCGCACTTGTGAGCCCCATATATTTATACTCTATTGTGTGTGAAATTTGTAAGTTGGCCTTCGGTAATCTCGGATTACTAGCCATCACAGCACCAAACTACTAGGGGCGGTTTGGGGTCGTGACATGTCAAAACGGCCTCTGGCCCATTTATTCATGTCAAAACGGCCTCCAGCCCATTCTTTCATGTCAAAACGGCCTTCGGCCCATTCTCTCTATTATTCAGATCAGACTGGCCTCTGGCCCACTCATTTGGTATAACAAACATTGTCCACCAATCGAATCAATGAACTTAAAAAACTTACATAGAAGTAAGCAATTGGATAACAACATATTTCAGATATCTCTGTTAAGATATTACTCACTGTGATCGGTTGGTTGGTTTGCCTCGGAGCTCGACCCTACACATTCCATGAACACAAAAGGGTCACAAACAATTCGATCCGTTCTAAATTCACATTTTCCTCTTTAGGCTTCATTCTTAACTCTTTAACTCAATTACAATGTTCAATGCATGCCTAAGAGTACTTGGAAGTGAAAAAGAACAGAAAATGAAACACATAATGTCTTTTCAAAATTTCAGAAAATAGGGTCCCCGCTCGAGCGTGGACTTCCCTGCTCGAGCGGACCCTTGAGGCCTGCAAAAGTATTGGATATGTCAAATTTACGCTCGATTGCGAACTCTGGCGCTCGAGCGGAAGGCTTTTCTACATGGCTCCCCGCTCGAGCGTGAAATTACCCTGCTCAAGCGGACACCATGTCTGCAAAAAGTGCTGGATGCGTCAAAATTACGCTCGAGCGTGAAGTCTGGCACTCGAGCTGAAGGTCTATCTATATAGTTCCCCGCTTGAGCGTAAGCTTACCTGCTCGAGCGGACATCCAAGTCTGCAAAAATACTGGGAGCACAAAATTCACGCTCGAGCGGCGGTTTCCCTGCTCGAGCGGACATCAAAATTCTGAAAAACCCAAAACATGTTCTTGAGCATCAATTCGACATTCCATCCAACATTTCTTGCATGCAATAGCTCAAACTTCAAATATACTTGTACTAACATGGGATAAACCCCAAATTACAACCCAATGACGCTCAACTTCATGAATCAAACACATGCATGTCCCAATCTACACCAAATTCACTTCCAATATAACAATTTCATGCATTCAAGCTCATATTCTTATAAATTGTACATGCATGTGAGATATAACTCTCCTTATCAACTCAAGTGGTGCAAATGGTGATCACAAGCATGAATTCTAACCAAAATCTTACATGGATCATACATTTTGTGGTCAAACATGCAAGTCCAAGGCAATTACACACATGCATGCATACATTGACCTTCAATTCATCAAAACTAACCCAATTTCATGCCAAACTTACTCTTGATTACCCAACTAGCTTGAATACACAAAATTACAACTAGAATCCATAAAATACTCACCTAGGAGTTTAATTCTCCCAATCTATAGCAAAATCTTGAGTTTAATCCTCCAATTCTTCACAAACTTGAGCCAAACACAATTCTTCTTCTCTCACCCTCTCTAGCCGACCCTCTCTCTACTCTTAGAGTCAAAAACTAGCCAAAATAAACTAAAGAGGGAGTTTGAGTGAAAGTGGCCCACTAAAAGCTCTTTTAATCAAAATTCTTAATATTAAAAATAATTGAGCACCAATTTACTAGTTTAATCAATTTAATCTAATCCGAATCAATTTCCAATTAAATTCACCGTAGGCACTAAAAATTACGCTAATCACAATGGCGCAATCAATTTCGAGTTCTATGGCCGATAAGGCCTTCAATTTAATTTTCAAAGCAGATAATCAAACAAATATTCCTACGGTGAACAGATAGAAATTCAAAACCACATATTTTCACATAATGGCACACAAAATTACTAATAACTTATGGGCCATTTACTGAGAATTTACTGGGAATTTACAGAGTAATTTACTGAAAATTTACTGAGTAATTTAATCAGAATTTACTGAGAATTTACTGGAAATTTACTGAGAATTTACTGTATAATTTACTGAGCATATATATGTTATAAAAGAAAAAGTTGAATAGGACGAAAATCAATCGTTTAAGCATCCCAAATTGAAATTTCACAGAAACATTTAATATTACTAAAAAAATATGCTGATCACATATATAAGATCAATTTCAGATAATTAAGCCCCTAAGGCTTCCAATTGCTGCTTCAAGCATTCTACATGTAACAGATACTTTTCGTGATCAACAGATAGACATCCTTAAACATGGGATTCACTTACTTAACCATAATTCCACATGGAATTTCACAATGAGCATATAAATATACAGAATAAGGGAACTAAGTATACCAGAATCATAGATGAGGGTCGGGTTATTACACAAAATCATATTAAACACATAATCATACTCATATTAAGGACCAATTAACATATTACGGAACAGGGATATCACAGTAATTTATTGAGAATTTACTGAGTAATTTACGGAGAATTTACTAAGTAATTTACTGAGAATTCACTAGGAATTTACTGAGTAATTTACTGGGAATTAACTGAGTAATTTATTGGGAATTAACTGAGTAATTTACTGGAAATTTGTTGGTAATTAAGTGAGTAATTTACTGAGAATTTACTAGGAATTTGATGAGTAATTTATTGAGTATTTACTGGGAATTTGTTAAGTAATTTACTGGGAATTTACTGAGTAATTCACTGGGAATTTACTCTGTAATTTACTGGGAATTTGCTGAGTACTTTTCTGTGAATTTGTTGAGTAATTTACTAGGAATTTACCTGTAATTTACTGAGAATTTACTCATAAATTTAATGTGAATTTACTGGGAATTTACTGAGTAATTCACTGGGAATTTACTCTGTAATTTACTGGGAATTTGCTGAGTACTTTTCTGTGAATTTGTTGAGTAATTTACTAGGAATTTACCTGTAATTTACTGAGAATTTACTCATAAATTTAATGTGAATTTACTGGGAATTTACTGAGTAATTTACTCAGAATTTATTGAGTAATTTAAAGAGAATTTACTGAAAATTTAATGTGTAATTTATTGAAAATTTATTGGAAATTTACAGAGAATTTACTGTGAATTTACAGGCAATTTATTGAGAATTTACTAATAACTTATGGGCCATTTACTGAGAATTTACTGGGAATTTACAGAGTAATTTACTGAAAATTTACTGAGTAATTTAATCAGAATTTACTGAGAATTTACTGGAAATTTACTGAGAATTTACTGTATAATTTACTGAGCATATATATGTTATAAAAGAAAAAGTTGAATAGGACGAAAATCAATCGTTTAAGCATCCCAAATTGAAATTTCACAGAAACATTTAATATTACTAAAAAAATATGCTGATCACATATATAAGATCAATTTCAGATAATTAAGCCCCTAAGGCTTCCAATTGCTGCTTCAAGCATTCTATATGTAACAGATACTTTTCGTGATCAACAGATAGACATCCTTAAACATGGGATTCACTTACTTAACCATAATTCCACATGGAATTTCACAATGAGCATATAAATATACAGAATAAGGGAACTAAGTATACCAGAATCATAGATGAGGGTCGGGTTATTACACAAAATCATATTAAACACATAATCATACTCATATTAAGGACCAATTAACGTATTACGGAACAGGGATATCACAGTAATTTACTGAGAATTTATTGAGTAATTTACGGAGAATTTACTAAGTAATTTACTGAGAATTCACTAGGAATTTACTGAGTAATTTACTGGGAATTAACTGAGTAATTTATTGGGAATTAACTGAGTAATTTACTGGAAATTTGTTGGTAATTAAGTGAGTAATTTACTGAGAATTTACTAGGAATTTGATGAGTAATTTATTGAGTATTTACTGGGAATTTGTTAAGTAATTTACTGGGAATTTACTGAGTAATTCACTGGGAATTTACTCTGTAATTTACTGGGAATTTGCTGAGTACTTTTCTGTGAATTTGTTGAGTAATTTACTAGGAATTTACCTGTAATTTACTGAGAATTTACTCATAAATTTAATGTGAATTTACTGGGAATTTACTGAGTAATTTACTCAGAATTTATTGAGTAATTTAAAGAGAATTTACTGAAAATTTAATGTGTAATTTATTGAAAATTTATTGGAAATTTACAGAGAATTTACTGTGAATTTACAGGCAATTTATTGAGAATTTACTAATAACTTATGGGCCATTTACTGAGAATTTACTGGGAATTTACAGAGTAATTTACTGAAAATTTACTGAGTAATTTAATCAGAAGTTACTGAGAATTTATTGGAAATTTAATGAGAATTTACTGTGTAATTTACTAAGAATTTACTGGGAATTTACTCAGTAATTTACTCAGAATGTACAGGGAATTTACTGACTAATTTATTAAGAATTTACTGAGAATTTACTACGAATTTACTAAGTAATTTAATGAGAGTTTACTGGGAATTTACTGAGTAATTTATTGAGAATTTACTGGGAATTTACAGAGAATTTAGTTTGTAATTTACTGAGAATTTACTAGAAATTTACTGAGTAATTTAAGGAGAATTTACTGAGTAATTTACTTAGAATTTATTGGAATTTACTCAGTAATTTACTGAGAATTTAAAGGGAATTTACTCTTTAATTTATTGAGAATTTCTTGGAAATTTACTGTGAATTTACTAGGATACTGAGTAATTCAATGAAAATTTACAGGGAATTTACTGAGAATTCACAAAGAATTTACTGGGAATTTGTTGAGACTTTACTAGGAATTTACTGAGAATTTACTCGAAATTTATTGAGTAATTTAAGGAGAATTTTCTGTGAATTTTCTGAGAATTTACTAGGAATTTACTCTGTAATTTACTGAGAATTTATTAGGAATTTACTCAGTAATTTGATGAGAATTTACATGGAATTTACTAAGTAACTTATTAAGAATTTACATGAAATTTACTGAGTAATTTACTGAGAATTTATTGAGTAATTTACTGAGAATTTTCTGAGTAATTTACTGAGAATATACTGAGTAATTTAGTGGGAATTTATTTTGAATTTGCGCAGAATTGACCGAGTAATTTAATTAGAATTTACAGGGATTTTCCTGAGAATTTACTGGGAATTTACTAAGAATTTATTGTCAATTTACTGAGTAATTTACTGGGAATTTACTGAGTAATTCATTCAGCAATTTATAGGGAATTTACTGAGTAATTTACTGAGAATTTACTACGAATTTGCTGAGTAATTTATTGTGAATTTTCTGGAAATTTACTAGGAATTTACTAAGCAATTTGCTTGGAATTTACTGAGTATGTACTGGAAATTTACTGAGTAATTTACTGGGAATTTACTAAGTAATTTATTGGGAATTTACTGAGAATTTATCGGGCATTTACTGAGTAATTTATTGAGAATTTACTGAGTAATTTAATGAAAATTTATTGGGAATTTACAGGGAATTTACTTTGTAATTTACTGAGAATTTTCTGGGTAATTTACTGAGAATTTTCTGGTAATTTACTGAGAATTTACAGGAAATTTACTTAGTAATTTACTGAGAATTTACAAGGAATTTATTGAGTAATTTACTGAGAATTTACTGGGAATTTACTGAATAATTTACTGAGAATTTACTCGAAATTTACTGAGAAATTTATTGGGAATTTACTGAGTAATTTAATTACAATTTACTAGGAATTTACAGAGAATTTGCTAGGGATTTAATGAGTAATTTACTAAGAATTAATCGGGAATTTACTCAGTAATTTACATAGAATTTACTGGGAATTCACTAAGTAATTTATTGAGACTTTACTGGGAATCTACTGAGTAATTTACAGAGAATTTTCTAGGAATTTACTAAGTAATTTACTGAGAATTTACTAGGAATTTACTGTGTAATTTAATAATAATTTGCTGGGAATTTACTGAGAATTTACTCAGTAATTTACTGGGAACTTACTCAGTAATTTACTGGGAATTTTCTGAGTAATTTACTGAGAATTCAATGAAATTTACTGCGTAATTTACTGAGAATTCACTGGGAACTTTCTGAGAATTTACTAAGTAATTTACTGGGAATTCCCTAGGAGTTTACTGGCTAATTTACTGGGAATTTACTGAGTAATTTACTCAGAATTTAGTGGGAATTTGCTAAGTAATTTAATGAGAATTTACTAGGAATTTGCTGAGTAATTTACTGGAAATTTACTAAGTAATTTATTGGGAATTTACCGAGAATTTACTCAGTAATTTACTGAGAATTTGCTAAGCATTTGCTGAATAATTTACTGGGAATTTATTGAATAATTTACTGGGAATTTACTCAGCAATTTATTGAGAATTTAGAGGAAATTTACTGAGTAATTTATTAAAAATTTACTGCGAATTTACAAAGAATTTAATGGGAAGTTACTGTGAATTTACTGGGAATTTACAGAGTAATTTATTGAGAATTTATTGGGAATTTACGGGCAATTTACTGATAATTTACTGGAAATTTATTGAGTAATTTACTAAGAATTTACTAAGAATTTACTCAGTAATATATTGACAATTTACTGGAAATTTACTAATTAATTTACTGAGAATTTACTTGGAATGCACTGAGAATTTACTGAGTAATTTATTGTTAATTTACTAGGAATTTGCTAAGAATTTTATGGAAATTTACTGGGAATTTACACTGTAATTTACTGAGAATTTACTGGGCATTTCCTAATTACTTTACTGAGAATTTGCTGGTAATTTACTGAGTAATTTAATAAGAATTTTCTGAAAATTTATTGGGAATTTACCGGGAATTTACTGAGAATTTTTTTCGAATTTTCATAGTAATTTAATTAGAATTTACTGGAACTTTACTGAGTAATATAATTAGAATTTTATGGGAATTTACTGAGAATTTACTGGGAATTTACTGAGTGATTTACTGAGAATTTACTGAGTAATTTACTGAGAATTTACTGGGAATTTACGGGCTATTTACTAAGAATTTACTAGGAATTTACAGAGTAATTTACTGAGAAATTATTGGGAATTTACTGAGTAATTTAATCAGAATTTACTGGGAATTTACTCAGTAATTTACTAAGAATTTACTAGTAATTTATTGAGTAATTTGGTGAGAATTTACTGGGAATTTACTCAGTAATTTGATGAGAATTTACTGGTAATTTATTGAGTAATTTAATAAGAATTTTTTAGAAATTTACTGAGAATTTACTTAGAATTTATTTAGTAATTCACTGAGAATTTATTGGGAATTTACTAAGTAATTTGCTTAGAATTTACTGAGTCTTTTATTGAGAATTTACTGGAAATTTACTAAGTAATTTAATGAGAGTTTTTTTGGAAATTTACTAAGTAATATAATGAGAATTTACTGGGAATTTACTGAGAGATTTGCTGAGAATTTACTGGAAATTTACTGCGTAATTTACAGGGAATTTACTGAGAATTTTTGGGCAATTTACTGAGAATTTACTGGGAATTTACTTAGTAATTTTCTGAGAATTTACTCAGTAATTTTTTGAGAATTTACTGGAAATTTACTGAGTAATTTAACAATAATTTAATGGGTATTTACTGAGATTTTACTAGAAATTTACTTAGTAATTTACTGAGAATTTACTGGGAATTTACTGAGTAATTTATTGAGAATTTATTTTGAATTTACTGGGAATTTACAGAATAATTTACTGAGAATTTACTCGGAATTTACTGAGTAATTTACTGAGAATTCACTGGGAATTTAATGAGTAATTTACTTAGAATTTACTGGAAATTTACTGAGTGATTTACTGAGAATTTATTGAGAATTTATGGGGAGTTTACTAAGTAATTTACTAAGAATTTATTGGTAATTTACTGAGTAATTTACTAGGAATTAACTGAGTAATTTACTGAGAATTATTAGGATTTTGCTAAGTAATTTACTGAGAATTTAGTGAGAATTTGTTGAGTAATTTACTGGGAATATACCGAGAATTTACTCTGTAATTTACTAAGAATTTGCTGGGCATTCGTTGAACAGTTTACCGAGAACTTACTTGAAATTTATTGAGTAATTTACTTGGAATTTACCGAGAATTTACTGGGAATTTACTGAGAATTTACTCTGTAATTTATTGGGAATTTATTGGGCATTTGCTGAATAATTTACTGAGAATTTACTCGAAATTTTTTGACAAATTTACTTGAAATTTGCTGAGAATTTACTAGGAATTTAATAAGTAATTTACTTGGAATTTATTGAGTAATTTAATAAGAATTTATTTGAAATTTACTGAGTAATTAATTAAAAAGTTATTGGAAATTTACAGAGAATTGAATGGGAATTTATTGAAAATTTACTGAGAATTTACTGCGAATTTACGTGCAATTTACTTAGAATTTATTGGGAATTTACTAAGTAATTTCCTTAGAATGTACTGCGGATTTTCTAATTAATTTACTGGGAATTTAAGTGTAATTTAATGATAATTTAATGAGAATTTAGTCAGAATTTACTAGGAATTTACATTGTAATTTACTGAGAATTTACTAAGCATTTCCTAATTATTTTACTGAGAATTTACTGTCAATTCATTGAGTAATTTAATAAGAATTTTATGGAAATTTACTGAGTAATTTACAGAGTAATTTACTGAATAATTAACTGAGAATTTACTGAGAAATTTAATGACAATTTACTGGAAATTTACTGAGTAATATAATCAGAATTTCTGAAAATTTACTCAGTAATTTGCTGAGAATTTACTGTTAATTTACTCAGTAATTTGCTGGGAATTTACTCAGTGATTGCTGAGAATTTACTGGGAATTTTCAGAGAATTTACTGGTAATTGATTTAGTAAATAAATAAGAATTTACTGAGAATTTACTGAGAATTTACTTATTAATTTACTGTGAATTTACTAAGTAATTTAATGAGAATTTACAAGAAATTTATTGAGTAATATAATGACAATTTAATGGGAATTTACTGAGAATTTACTGGGAATTTACTGAGTGATTTACTGGGAATTTTCGGGCTATTTACTAAGTAATTTACTGAGAATTTTCTGGGAATTTACTTAGTAATTTTTTGAGAATTTACTGGGAATTTACTCAGTAATTTTCTGAGAATTAACTGGGAATTTACTGATTAATTTACTGAGAATTTAATGGAAATTTTCTGAGATTTTTCCGGGAATTTCCTTAGTAATTTACTAAGAATTTACTAGGAATTTGCTAAGTAATTTACTGAGAATTTAATGAGACTTTACTGACTAATTTATTGAGAATTTACTACGAATTTACCAAGTAATTTAATGAGAGTTTACTGGGATTTACTGAGAATTTACTGAGTAATTTATTGAGAATTTACTGAGAATTTAGTTTGTGATTTACTGAGTAATTTAAGGAGAATTTTCTGAGTAATTTACTTAGAATTTATTGAGAATTTACTCAGTAATTTACTGAGAATTTACTAAGTAATTTATTAATAATTTACAGGTAATTTACTGAGAATTTATAGGGAATTTACTCTTTAATTTACTGGGTATTTACATAGTAATTTACTTATAATTTACTTAGAATTCACTGAGTAATTTACTGAGAATTTACAGGGAATTTACTCTTTAATTTTTACTGAGTAATTTACTGAAAATTTCTTGAGAATTTACTGTGAATTTACTGGGATACTGAGTAATTCAATGAGAATTTATAGGGAATTTACTGAGAATTTACTAGGAATTTACTGAGACTTTACTGGGAATTTACTGAGTAATTTACGGAGAATTTACTGGGAATTTACTCTGTAATTTACTGAGACTTTTGTGAGTAATTTACTGAGGATTTATTGGGAATTTACTCAGTAATTTGATGAGAATTTACAGGGAATTTACTAAGTAATTTACTAAAAATTTACGTGGAATTTACCGAGTAATTTACTGAGAATTTTCTCAGTAATTTACTGATAATATACTAAGTAATTTAGTGGGAATTTATTGTGAATTTACGCAGAATTGATTGAGTAATTTAATTTGAATTTACAGGGAATTTTTCTGAGAATTTACTAGGAATTTACTGAGAATGTACTGGGAATTTACTGAGAATTTGTTGTCAATTTACTGAGTAATTTACTGAGAATTTACTAGGAATTTACTGAGTAATTCATTTAGTAATTTATTGAAAATTTACTGAGTAATTTACTGAGAATTTATCAGGAATTTACTATGTAATTTATTGTGAATTTTCTTGGAATATACTGAGAATTTACTGGGAATTTACTGAAAATATACTGGGAGTTTACTGAGAATTTACTGGGAATTTACTGAGCAATTTGTTAGGAATTTACTGAGTATGTACTGAAAATTTTCTAAGTAATTTATTGGGAATTTACTGAGAATTTACTGGGAATTTATTGAGTAATTTAATGAAAATTTACTGGGAATTTACAGGGAGTTTACTTTGTAGCTTACTGAGAATTTTCTGGGTAATTTACTGAGTAATTTTCTGGTAATTTACTGAGAATTTACAGGGAATTTACTGAGTAATTTACTGAGAATTTACTGGGAATTAACTGAAAATTTACAGGGAATTTACTGAGTAATTTACTTACAATTTACAAGGAATTTATTGAGTAATTTATTGAGAATTTACTAGGAATTTACTGAGTAATTTATTGAGAAATTTACTGAGAATTTACTTAGTAATTTAATTAGAATTTACTGGGAATTTATAGAGAATTTACTAGGGATTTAATGAGTAATTTACTAAGAATTAACAGGAAATTTACTTAGTAAGTTACATAGAATTTACTGGGAATTTACTGAGTAATTTACTGAGAATCTCCTAGGATTTTACTGGCTAATTTACTGAGAATTTACTGAGTAATTTACTGGGGATTTACTGAGTAATTTACTGAGAATTTAGTGGGAGTTGGCTGAGTAATTTACTGGGAATTTCTGAATAATTTACTGGGAATTTACTAAGTAATTTATTGGGAATTTATCGAGAATTTACTCTGTAATTTACTGAGAATTTGCTAGGCATTTGCTGAATAATTTACTGGAAATTTATTGACTAATTTGCTAGGAATTTTCTGAGAATTTACTTGGAATTTACTGAGAATTTACTTGGAATTTTCTGAGTAATCTATTGAGAATTTACAAGAAATTTACTGAGTAATTTATTAAGAATTTATTGCGAATTTACTCAGTAATTTATTGACAATTTACTGAAAATTTATTATTTAATTTACTGAGAATTTACTGGGAATGTACTGAGAATTTATTAGGAATTTACTCAGAATTTAGTGGGAATTTTCTGGGAATTTACACTGTAATTTACTGAGAATTTACTGGTATTTCCTAATTACTTTACTGGTAATTTACTAAGTAATTTAATAAGAATTTTCTGGGAGTTTATTAGGAATTTACTTAGTAATTTACTGGGAATTTGCTGAGAATTTTTTTAGAATTTACTGAGTAATTTAATGAGAATTACTGGAAATTTACTGAGTAATATAATTAGAATTTTCTTGGAATTTATTGAGAATTTACTGGGAATTTACTAAGTGATTTACACTGGGAATATACTGAGTAATTTACTGGGAATTTACGGGCTATTTACTGAAAATTTACTGGGAATTTACAGTGTTATTTACTGAGAAATTATTGGGAATTTACTGAGTAATTTAATCAGAATTTGCTGGGAATTTACTGAGAATTTGAAGAGAATTTGGTTATTAATTTACTGAGAATTTACTGAGAATTTACTCAGTAATTTACTGAGAATGTACTGGTAATTTATTGAGTAATTTGACGAGAATTTGCTAGTAATTAATTGAGTAATTTAATAAGAATTTTCTGAAAATTTACTGGGAATTTACTTAGTAATTCACTGAGAATTTATTGGAAATTTACTGAGTAATTTACAGAGAATTTACTGGGAATTTACTAAGTAATTTAATGAGAATTTACTTGAAATTTACTGAGTAATATAATGAGAATTTAATTGGAATTTATTGAGTGATTTGCTGAGAATTTATTGGGAATTTACTGGGAATTTTCGGGCAATTTACTGAGAATTTACTTGGAATTTACGGAGTAATTTACTGAGTAATTTACTGAGAATTTACTGGGAATTTACTCAGTAATTTTCTGAGAATTTACTGGGAATTTACTGAGTAATTTAATAATAATTTAATGAGATTTTACTGAGATTTTACTGGGAATGTATTTAGTATTTTACTGAGAATTTATTAGGAATTTACTTAGTAATTTATAGAGTAATTTATTGAGAATTTACTGGGAATTTACAGAGTAATTTACTGAGAATTTACTCGGAATTTATGAGTAATTGACTGAGAATTCACTGGGAATTTAATGAGTAATTTACTGAGAATTTACTGGGAATTTGCTGAGAATTACTAGGAATTTACTGAGTGATTTACTGTGAGTTTACTAAGTAATTTACTAAGAATTTGTTGAGAATTTACCGAGTAATTTATTGGGAATTAACTGGGAATTTACTGAGTAATTTACTGGGAATTTACTGAGAATTTGCTGGGCATTTGCTGAACAATTTACTCAGAAATTACTTGCAATTTATTAAGTAATTTAATTGGAATTTACTGAGAAATTTACTGGGAATTTACTCAGAATTTACTGAGAATTTACTTTGTAATTCACTTCGAATTTACTAGGCATTTGCTGAATAATTTACTCAGAATTTACTGGGAATTTATTGAAAAATTTACTTGGAATTTACTTAGAATTTATTAGAAATTTAATGAGTAATTTACTCAGAATTTACTTGGAATTTATTGAGTAATTTAATGGGAATTTACAGGAAATTAACTAAGTAATAAATTAAAAATTAACTGGGAATTTACAAAGAATTTATAGGGAATTTATTGAGAATTTATTGGGAATTTATAGAGTAATTTACTGAGGATTTACGGGCAATTTACTGAGAATTTATTGGGAATTTTCTGAATAATTTACTGAGAATGTACTGCGAATTTTCTAATTAATTTACTGAGAATTTACTGGAAATTTTCTGAGAATTTACTGGGAATTTAAGTGTAATT
Organism: Camellia sinensis; assembly: GCF_004153795.1. Lineage (NCBI taxonomy): Eukaryota > Viridiplantae > Streptophyta > Magnoliopsida > Ericales > Theaceae > Camellia > Camellia sinensis. Next base: position 1,162,189 of record NW_021027507.1, read on the forward strand.
TACTGTTAATTTAATTGGAATTTAGTGAGAATTTATTGGAAATTTACACTGTAATTTACTGAGAATTTACTGGGCATTTCCCAATTATTTTACTGAGAATTTTCTGTCAATTCACTAAGAAATTTAATAAGAATTTTTTGGGAATTTATTGGAAATTTACAGTAATTTACTGAGAATTTACTGAGTAATAAACTGAGAATTTACTGGGAATTTACTGAGAAATTTAATGAGAATTTGCTGAGTAATATAATTAGAATTTTCTGGGAATTTACTTAGTAATTTGCTGAGAATTTACTGTTAATTTACTCAATAATTTGCTAGGAATTTACTCAATAATTGCTAAGAATTTACTGATAATTTATTTAGTAATTTAATAAGAATTTACTAGGAATTTACTGAGAATTCACTGCGAATTTACTTATTCATTTACTGAGAATTTACTGTGAATTTAGTAAGTAATTTAATGAGAATTTACGGGAAATTTATTGAATAATATAATGACAATTTAATGGGAATTTACTGGGAATTTTCTGAGTGATTTACTGGAAATTTACTCGGAATTTTCGGGCAATTTATTGAGAATTTACTGGGAATTTACTGAGTAATTTACTGAGAATTTTTTGGGAATTTACTCAGTAATTTTCTGAGAATTTACTGGGAATTTACTCAGTAATTTTTTGAGAATTAATTGGAAATTGACTAATTAATTTACTTCAAATTTACTGGGAATTTACTGAGTAATTTAATAATAATTCAATGGGAATTTTCTAATATTTTACCGGGAATTTACTTAGTAATTTAATGAGAATTTACTGGGAATTTACTTTGTAATTTACTGAGAATTTACTGGTAATTTACAAAGTAATTTACCGCGAATTTACTAGGAATTTACACAGTAATTTACGGAGAATTTACTAGAAATTTACTAAGTAATTTACTAAGAATTCACTGGGAATTTACTCAGTAATTTACTGGGAATTTACTAACAATTATTAGGAATTTTCTGAGTGATTTATTGAGAATTTACTGAGAATTTACTAAGTAATTTACTAAGAATTTACTACGAATTTACTGAGTAATTTACTGAGAATTTACTAAGAATTTGCTGATTAATTTATTGAGAATTTACTGAGAATTTTGAAGTAATTTACTGGGAATTTACTGTGTAATTCACTGGGAATTTACTCTGTAACTTACTAGGAATTTGCTGAGTAATTTTCTGTGAATTTGTTGAGTAATTTACTAGGAATTTACTTGTAATTTACTCAGAAATTTAATGTGAATTTACTGAGTAATTTACTGGGAATTTCCTGAGTAATTTAAAGAGAATTTACTTGAAATTTACTATGTAATTTATTAAAAATTTACTGAAAATTTATAGAGAATTTACTGTGAATTTACTGAGAATTTACTGGGAATTTATGGGCCATATGCTGAGAATTTACTGGGAATTTACTCAGTAATTTACTGAGTAATTTACTTAGATTGTACAGGGAATTTACTGACTAATTTATTGAGAATTTACTACGAATTTACCAAGTAATTTAATGAGAGTTTACTGGGAATTTACTGAGTAATTTATAGAGAATTTACTGGGAATTTACTAAGAATTTATTGGGAATTTACAGAGAATTTAGTTTGTAATTTATCGGGAATTTACTGAGTAATTTAAGGAGAATTTATTGAGTAATTTACTTAGAATTTATTGGGAATTTACTCAGTAATTTACTGAGAATTTATTAGGAATTTCCTAAGTAATTTATTAATAATTTACATGTAATTTACTGAAAATTTACACTGAGTAAATTTTTAAGAATTTACTGAGTAATTTACTGAGAATTTCTTGGGAATTTACTGTGAATTTGCTGGGATACTGAGTAATTCAATGAGAATTTACAGGGAATTTATTAAGAATTTACAAAGAATTTACTGAGACTTTACTGGGAATTTACTAAGTAATTTACTGAGAATTTACCCAAAATTTATTGAGTAATTTAAGGAGAATTTACTGGGAATTTACTGAGAATTTACTTTGTAATTTACTGAGAATTTTGTGAGTAATTTACTGAGAATTTATTGGGAAGTTACTCAGTAATTTGATGAGAATTTATAGGGAATTTACTAAGTAATTTTCTAAAAATTTACATGGAATTTACTAAGAAATTTACTCAGAATTTACTGAGTAATTTACTAAGAATTTTCTGAATAATTTACTGAGAATATACTGAGTAATTTAGTGGGTATTTATTGTGAATTTACGTAGAATTGACTGAGTAATTTGATTAGAATTTACAGGAAATTTCCTAAGAATTTACTGGGAATTTACTGAGAATTTATTGTCAATTTACTGAGAATTTACTTGGAATTTAGTGAGTAATTTACTGAGAAATTCATAAGTAATTTATTGCGAATTTACTGAGTAATTAACTGAGAATTTACTGAGTAATTTATTGGGAATTTTCTTTGAATATACTGGGAATTTACTGAGAATTTACATGGAATTTAATGAGCAATTTGCTGGGAATTTACTTAGTATGTACTGGAAATTTACTGAGTAATTTACTGAAAATTTACTAAGTAATTTACAGGAAATTTACTGAGTAATTTACTGAGAATTTACTGAGTAATTTAATTAAAATTTAATAGGAATTTACAGGGAATTTACTTTGTAATTTACTGAGAATTTTCTAGGAATTTATTCAGTAATTTACTGATAATTTTCTGGGAATTTTCTGGTAATTTACTGAGAATTTATTGTGTAATTTACTGAGAATTTACAAGGAATTTACTAAGTAATTTACTGAGAATTTACAATGAATTTATAGAGTAATTTACTGAGAATTTAGTCGGAATTTACTGAGAAATTTACTGAAAATTTACTTAGTAATTTAATTAGAATTTACTGGGAATTTACAGAGAATTTACTAGGGATTTAATGAGTAATTTACTAAGAATTAACAGAAAATTTACTCAGTAATTTACGTAGAATTTACTCGAAATTTACTAAGTAATTTATTGGGACTTTACAGAGAATCTACTGAGTAATTTACTGAGAATTTTCTGGGAATTTACTGAGTAATTTACTAAGAATTTACTAGGAATTTTGTCACGACCCCATTCCGCCCCTAGTAGAATGGTGCCATGATGGCCAGTAATCTGAGATTACCAAAGGCCAACTTACAAGGATTCACACACAATCAAAGTATACATATGGGGCTAACATGTGCGGAAGCAATAAATTTAAATCTAATTAGTCCATAAAAGCTGTGCATAGATCGAATGGAATGTCATACATCTTATCAAGGTCTTACAACTTGGATACAATAAAATGAAATACAAAATACACCTTGACCAAAAGGCTTCTCAAGCCATCATTTACAAAACACAATGAACTACAAGCTAAGAAGCATGATCTTCAAGATGCTACAAAATGCGAGTCCCAAAACAAGTTGCAAGGCACATCTAGGCGTCACCGCCGTCCTGCTCATCACCTACATATATATAGCGAGGGTGAGCTTGGATACTCAGTGAATGGTACAAGTAATAAAGGGTTTGCATGAATAATATCCGAGATCTTTATCAAAGCGATACACATTATATCTTGCACAAAATCAAAGACAAAATAAGTTCATCTAACAAGTCTTTCACGCTTCATCAATCAAAGTCTTTCAAGGCTTTCAAGTTTCAAGGGTGACATTAACAAGGGTTGTGCTACAAATGCTTATAGTCCCCTAACACGTACGGACTTTCAAAGGTTGTGCTACAAATGCTTATAGTCCCCTAGCCCGTACGAACTTTCAAAGGTTATGCTACAAATGCTTATAGTCCCCTAGCACGTACGGACTAGTGCCACAAATGCTTTAAGTCCCCTGGCACATACGGACTTTCAAGAATGTCATCCAAAACAAAACTTATACTTGGCATACAAAACAGGGATAATCATTCATGCTTGATTAAATACTTTTCAAAAAAAGCAAAGCAAGGCTTATCAAAACATTATAACATAGCTTTATTAAAGATACCACTCACATAGTTCTTCAAGCGTCGGGGTCAAAGCGAGAGTCCAAGTCCTACAAACACATGGCAAGGTCTATTGAATGCACTTTCAAACAAGCTCACATGCATACAGATGATCTCGACATCCTTCAAAACTAAGTCGAATCGAAACAAAACACTGTTTCTCATCTCGGGAAAAACTTGCTGGGCACCAACCAGGTCTTGGCCGAGATCCCATACCTCCTTGCCGAGGTGTGGTCCCGATGGCCACATTCAAGGAAACGAAGTCGGGAAAATCTGGGTTTCCGTTTCTTTGAAGAACATGAAGAACATGATCATGAAGAACATGAATGCTAAGAGCATAACTTGTTATTACAAAATCTGAGATTTCATGCTATGAATTCAAAAACATGGACCTGGGCACCCATACTCGAAGATTTTATGAAAACAAACACAAAAACATGAATCTTGATGCAAGCTTTCGGATCAAACAAGGCTTTTATTCAAGAACACATGAATATCACTTTCTCTTTCTAAAACCAAACTTTAAATCGATGCATGGCTTGCAAATCGTGCTCGATCATGCAATGCAGCTAGATGAATAATAAGAACAACAAGAGTAGATCAAGATTCTAACTTCAAAACACGAATCAAACGGTTTGAACCCTAAGGATCAAGCTTGGAAATCTATTCCTCCTCTAGGAACTTCTCTCTCCTCAAGAACAAGATATGATACAAAATGATGTGTTTCTCAATAGTTCACTGACTTAACCCTCTGCTGGGACACGTGGCATCGGCTGGTTGGCTCTTCTCAAAAAGGTGACTGAGTGAATAGACAAGTGTAGACACCCCATTTTTGACCGACCTTAAGACTCAAACGTCACCGATTGAGCGCTTGGTGATGTCGCATATTGTGCTCGTTCAGAAGTTTCAGAGTCCCGGCTGCAAGCCTTGCCTCTGGACTTCCAGACTCTTTTGTACCTTACCTCGATTTGCGAACCAAGTCCCGCTTTCTCCGTTTTCTCTTCCCGAAGGGAGGGAGAGGTCTCGTAGATCATCTCTCAGTGGCCGTAGGGTACGTTTCGTGGTCGTAGGCTATTTTTTTTCCCATTTGGAGCCCGGTTTCTAGTTTTTCGGAGCCGTCAGCCGTGTGCCTCGGTTCGGGACCGCTTAACCACCTCTGTTTGCTCCGGTTTTTGGCATACACCTTATTTCCTCCCTTTTGAGGGACACTATGGTCCGAGAGACCAACTTTGTGGTCGAACGCCACTTCCGGTGCCTAACAGCCTGTTTTCGGGGCCCCAAACTGCGTGTTTCGGCCCCCGAACCTCCGTTTTGCATCCGTCTTGGTTCATTTTTGGTGGAGACCTTATTTTCATTGTTAGAAAGGTTGTAGAAGAGTGGGAGGCCAGCAATTTTTCTGAAAAACCAGCTTTTTTTGGTCAAAAGTGATTCAGCATGAATCCGGGAAGGAGGAAAACATCTGAGCGGCTTCACCAAAATGGGCATAACTCTTTGCACAGAAGGAATTAAGATATGGGGCCATGACCGTTGGAAAGCTTACTTCCGGGGCTTCATTGTTCACTCAAGAATCTCCTAGAGCCAAGTCCGGACGGGGGAGATATGGTTGGTTGAAGTAGGGAATCAATCCGGTTGGACCGAATCTGCGCGGCTTCACGGAAACTGGCATAACTTTTTCCACAGGAGGAATTTTGATGCAAGGTTTACAGCATTGGAAAGCTAACTTCAAGGGCTACATGGCCGACCAGTTTTAGGGCTTGACCCTTTTGACCCCTGGTTGGCCGGCCACTTATACTGGTCGGCCTACCACTTGCCTGGTCAGTTGACCACTTTGGCCCTTTTGAGCTGGCCGGCCATTGTGACACCCCTGTTCCGTAGTATGTTAATTGGTCCTTAACATGATGTGATTATGTATTTTGATATGATTTCGTGTTCCACTATGTGAAAATATGTGGTTTGAAATTTTATCTGTTCATCGTAGGAATATCTGTTTGAGTAGTCTGCTTTGGAAATTTAATTGAGGGCCTTATCGGCCACGGAACTCGAAATTGACTACGCCATTGTGGTTGGCATAATTTTTAGGGCCTACGGTGAAATTTAATTGAAATTTGATTCTGGCCAATTTAAACTGATTAAATTGATAAATTAAGTACCCCATTATTTTATATTAAAATATTTGTTAGTGGGGCTTGTTGTATATTTGCATTGCACTCCCCTTTAGCTCTCTTAAAACTCAAAATCTGAGTTAGACAATTGAGAGGGAGAGAGAGGCCGGCCATGGAGAGAAAAAGGGAGAGATTTGTGTAATTTGGGCTCAAGACTTGGGAATTCGAAGATCTAGCTCAAGATTTGGCTAGAGCTTGAGTGTGGAAGCTCTTAGGTAAGTGAATTCATGGACTCTTACTTGTAATTTGTAAGTTCAAGGGTTGTTTGTGATCAAGAACATGTAATGAGTTGATTTTTGTTGAGATTGAAGTCTTAGAACTCATGCATGTAAGAAATTACCTTGAAATTGCATGTTTGAGCTTGAAACACATGATTCATGCGGAGTTTTGGGTAAAGCTCATATTGTAGCCACCATTTGTACCATCTAAGTTGAGAATGATGAGCATATCCCACATGCATGTACAAATCATGGGAGTATAAGTCTTGAATGTTGAATTTGAGCATGTTGATGATGGGTTTGAGACAATTTGGGGATGGTTTTGCCTCGCAAAACTTGATCCCGGTACCTCTAGTGTAACGCACTTTAATAGTTTCGGTAGCCGGGCCCCTAGCTTGCATTGCGTGTCATAATTGCATGTTTGTATGCCATCTTTCATCCCTTGCCATGCTTGGTAGAGTGGCATTTGATGCCTTAGGTTCGGTCCTTGGCATTTGTGCATGTGTGCATGCATTTCGGTTGTCTCATTTTCATCTAATGGCCACTGATGTGAGTGTGGCTGAGGTCC
>NW_021027508.1:0-41730 GCF_004153795.1 Camellia sinensis
GTTCTGCTTGACCCCAGTTTTTCACTCGAGCCACTTTTTGAGCCCCTCCCCACTTTGCTTTGCCATGCCACTAGATTCATTCTGACCGGTAAGTCAGGATATGTACAAATATAATCACATAGAGGGCTGGGCTGGCCTATCAAAGAAAGAGATGAAGAAGAAGTTCCATGTACGAGGAAGTCCCAATAATTCCATACTTTTTTCGTAGAAATTTTGATTAACAACACTGATGAGGGCAATATCTACAAATTTACATATTCAAGCTCAGCCAAATACTCAACTCTCCTTAAGGTTCTGCTAGCCAGACATAAATCACCAATTGCTAGAGAATGTAATTCCAAGCACACTACAAGTTTTCCAATGACAATATACAAGATCAGATTGAGCAATTGAGCATTTTCAAGCATGAGATTCGACTATTGAAATTTAAGAATTAGGGACTGTCTGATTGTTCGGATCAAATATAAGGGGTTAGGAAGGCTATATAATATTTAGGAATATAGGATAAGATATAAAATGTTTAGGATATGATATATTTTATATATATTGTGGAGTCACTCTTATTATGTTTGGCTAGTTGTCACGACCCAAACCCGCCCCTATAGGTTTAGCATCGTAACCGACCAGTATTCCTTGGATTACCGAAGGCCTCTGAATAGATTAACAAAATTAAGGGGCTAGCGGAAGCTAATACATAAATATAATTGTCCGATTAGTTGTGCTGACTTATATGAAACGGAAAATTTAAAAACTTTATATACATAATCAAAAGTCATTCATACATTATACCCACACACATTAGAGTATCTTAAGTACAACCAACAGAACAAACGAGTCTTATATATACAGAAACAACTGAACTTAAACACTTGAGACACTCCAGGAACCTCCACGTGAGGCACAAGGGTTGGCTGACAACAGAACACAAATCCAGACAAAAGCCTTTAGGCTCGATCTCCAGAATGTCCACCTATACATATATATACACACAGCGAGCTAAAACCCAGTGAATAACATCAATGTAAAGAGGTTAGTGAACGAAATCCGAACATATCATAAGCGTAAAACAGATCATAGCATAATCATTCTCGTATCAGAATATAATAATGGTACATCTCATAGAACACATCACATAACGTCTTCCGACTAGAGTAATCGGTTCCGGATACCGATTAAACACATATCACCACAATAAAATGGCTAACGAGATCTCGTAATTACTTGTATGTCATGGACCCACATTTTTATGTCGTCCCCCTATGACTTGGGACTATCTATGGATGCCATAATAGATTTCAAATATGGAATATTCGTTCACGAAAACAGATATCATTTCAAAAATCACAGCTTATCATATTTCATTTAGAACATAATTCATATGAACGTATCTTTACAATAACGTTAATCACAGTGATTTCAGTAAGCGGTCAATCAATCCTCGAGTCTTGACCTATGATCACAAAATACATAACACAAGCATGTCTTATCATTACACATTCAAGTGGCCATTAAGACTTAACTTTCATTACATTGGTTCTTATTCTTTCTTATCGCATTGCCTAAAACACACACACATGTGCAGTCTCAGAACTTAGTATATTATTTTCTTATTGTGTTTCTAATCTATAACCTCATTACTATGGCTTAATTAAGGCTTAAGAATGCCTAAGATGCAATGAGAATGCCAAAACATGCCTTGGAACACTTAGAAAAAATTTCTGAAAATAAGGTTTACGCTCGAGCGTAGCTTTCCTCGCTCGAGCGGACATGCAAAATGTGAATGGTCGATCGAGCGCACATTACTTCGCTCGAGCGATCTGTAAAAGACATGAAACTTCTGGGAGCTTGCAATTTACGCTCGAGCAGACTTTTGGTCACTCGAGCAGAGTGCATGCACTCAAAGTGGTCACTCGAGCGTGAACTCCCACGCTCGAGTGTAGATGCAAATTCTGGAATTTTCAGATTGCACCTTCAAGCTCAAAACTCGAATTCCAACCTTCAAAACACATCTCTTGGGCCCTAAAACTTGAGATAACATAGTAAACTTGTAAAACATGAAGAATTACGGATTATTTCATAAAATCATAGCCCAAAAGTTTGTTAAAAACTCACAATTTCAACTTAAAACATGGTGAATGTTCATGACCACAACATGTATGGGTTTTCTTGGTCTTGAACTTCCCAAAACATGATCAAACACCACAAAACAACTTGAAACTTGATGATTTCCCCAAATGAAGATGAATTTCAAATATGCAATAGAGGATTCATGGAAAACGTGCTCAATTTGTAAGAAAATGTACATGCATGCATGAATTGCCACTCAAATCTTCCTTCTAAGCTCAATACACACCCTTAAACACATAATCTTTATGTTGATAACTTAGATTCATAATTTAGGGGTTGAATTCATATCTATAGTCTTGAATTAATCTAGCTCTAGCTTAGTTTTGATGAATCTAAGCCAAGGTCTTTAATTCTCCTTCAATTCCTTCAACTCTCTCTCTAGAATTGCACACACTCTCTCTCTAAAAGAAAACCTCAAATTTTTGCACTAAGGGGAGCAAAGAATTGAGCTCAAAAATGAGTTAAGGCTCATATATATGTTTATGGTGCTAAAACACATTAATTAGAATATTAAGCTAACCAAACATGACTTAATTAATCGTTCTGAGTTAATTTTTAATAAAACTTGCCATATATGGTTCTAAAAATTCCAAGTAACATATCGGTATAGTCAATTTCGGTTTCGGATGCCGATAAGGCTTTCAATTTACATATTAAAGTGGAATTCCAAACAGATATTTCTATAAGTAATAGATAGAAGGCCAAATATCATGCAATTTACATATTAATCTCATAATTCATTTGATCCACTCAATTAGCATCTTTAATCACTGATTAGTGGCTAATTACAAGTCGGGGTTATTACAGTCTCCCCACCTTAAAACATTTGGTCCTCCAAACTTGAGTTAACGTATGTCAACAGAAATGATGCCCATCATAAATGTAACTTTAACTCTTTACAAAACAGAAGCATAACCATAATTATAAACATGCTCACGCTCAGGGTTCATATCAAAACAGAGTCTTATACGTATTTAGATTTTAGTCCAGAACAGATTCAGATACATGTTCATGTTCCTAATCTTGTCCAGATCATACACATATGTCACAATTCTTGCTTAAGCATACTTGGTGCATTCATTAGCACTAACAGAACAGGTACAGAACAGATGCAAACATAGCAGATACAGAACAGATGCAGACACGTGATGGTTATGAATAACCAGTTCCATAAAGGAACCTCCGAATTCGGGAACAGAGAACAGATAAGCTGAGCCCCCATGACGGGACCTCCGGTACGGGTAACAGAGTGCAGACAGATATAAGTTCCATAAAGGAACCTCCGATACCGGGTAACAGCCAACATATATCACATAATACCAAGAGTCACACTAATACATATCAAAGATTGGACAATTATTCATTGCACAACATATAATATTTCAGAAAATAGATCCCCTTTAGACACACAGAGAACAAATACAGTTGAACATAACTTTACTACGTTATTATTCACATTACTTATATCAAGTACTTATCGGGGTCATAGATTCACACTGCCTCCATTTTCATAAGTAATTTCCCCCGTTAAGTTCCAGAGATTTGATTTATTCATTTTCGAGTCATTCATCTGGTCTTTGTTCAACTTGGTTTTCAATTCAGTAATCCATTGCAGTTAGTCCAGGTCATCCAAAGTATAGCAGAAATACAAGGCAATTTCGTACATTAACCCCATAGCAGTAAACGAAATTCTGAAGTAATCATTCGTATACTAGTCATCAGCCTCAGTTTCCACAGATTCAATCGTACTATGTGTCAATACAGAAGCAGTCATACTGATTGCATATCCTCCCAGGTAGTCAGAGTTTATAATCGAACCAGTCTGCTGTCAATAAGTTCCATTAGTTTTGAAGTACAGTAAAACAAAAGCAATCATTCTCTTAGTCAAATAAGTTCATGGTAGTAATACTGGAGTAATTAACGTGTCATGTATACGGTATTCCCATATTCCCCAACCACAAGTTACCAAATTTCATAATCTCATTCATGTGTTTTCCCAATCGGTTACAGGCATATGGTAAGAAGCTATTCGTAATCACATTGTCTGCTGTTGACGGTTCACATTCTTCCTAAGGGTTCAAGATTGATTTTAGTTGTCATTCAGTTAGTTCCCTTAGCAACACGGCCCTGTTATTCAATCGTAAGTAATTCACACTCCCCTATAATGTAACCAAATCAGATAATAGTTCTCTATTTAGGTAAAGGTCTCTTCAGACCAAATCAAATGAAAGTCCTATCGGATCACATCAGATGAAAGTTCTACCCAGTCATATCAAATAAAAGTTCAAAGCGTGAGTCATCAAATAGAAGTTCTCTTAGATAAACAAAGGTCTCGTCAAGCCATAGTTCTATCAGATTAGATCAGGTAAAAGTTCTATCCTCATCATTTCCAAACGAGGTACATTAATTCTATAGTTCATACTCTATTCGCTTAGGTGCATAGCTAGTAGTTCTACAGTTGTTCTAAGTTCCTCGATTCTTAAATCACATCAGAGTCATGTATCACAATAGTTCATATCGAAGATGTGATAACCCTGTTCCGTTTTGTGCTAATTGGTCCTTAATATTAATATGACTATGTGTTTAATGTGATTTTGTGTGCCATTATGTAAAAATATGTGGCTTTGAATTTCTATCTGTTCACCGTAGGAATATCTATTTGACTATCTGCTTTGGAAATTAAATTGAAGGCCCTATCGGCCACAGAAACTGAAATCGATTGCGCCTTTGTGATTAGCGTAATTTTTAGAGCTTACGGTGAAATTTAATTGGAAATTGATTCGGATCAAAATAAATAGATTAAATTGGTGCTTTAGTGCTCAATTATTTAATTCAAATCAATTGTGCCTTTAAGAGCACATGTAAATGGCCTTATTATAATTGATTTCTCCTTTTATATCATTTGGCTGGTTTCAACTCCAAGAAGAAAAAGAGAGAACCGAACTAGAGAGAGAGAGAGTGTAGGAGAATCAAAGTTTGATCTTGAAGGCTTGGAAATTTGAAGAAAAACTCTAGATTTGACCATAGATTGGAAAAATTAAGCCTCTAGGTAAGTGAATTCATGAGTTTAATATTGTAAATTGTGAATTCAAGTTTGATTAATGGTCAAGAACATGAGTTAGTTTGATCATAAGGAAATTGTGTTGATTTTGTTGTATTTGAAGTCATGGAATGCTTGTATGTGCATAATAACCATGAATTTGCATTATTGAGCATGAAAAATATGATTCATGTAAAATTGTGGCTAGAATCCATGCTTGTGACCACCATTTGTACAATTTGAGTTGAAATGGAAGCCATATCTCACATGTATGTACCATTCATAAGAGGTATGAGCTTGAATGTATGAAATTGTTATGTTGAAAGTAAAGTTGGTGTAGATTGGGACATGCATGTGATTAATTTGTGAAATTGAGCTCCATTGTGTTGTAATTTGGTGTTTGTACCATGTTAGTACAAGTATATATGAAGTTTGAGCCAAAAAATTATGAGTTTGGAACCTTTGGAGGTCGAATTGAGCTCAAGAACAAATTCTTGAAAACGCAGAATTCTTGATGCCCGCTCGAGCAGGGAAACCGCCGCTCGAGCGTGAAATATGAGCTCCCAGCATATTTTGCTGACATGGCTTTCACTCGAATGGAGAAGTTCATGCTCAAGCGGGGAGCTATGTAGACAGATCTTCAGCTCGAGCAGCCGAGTTCGTGCTCGTGTGTGAAATTGATGTAACTAGTACTTTTGCAGACCTCATGGGTTCGCTCGAGCGCGGAAGTCCACGCTCGAGCGGGGACCTTGTTTCCTGAAATTTTGGAAAGACATTCTGTGTTTCGTTTTCTGTTCTCTTTCACTTCTAAGTACTCTTAGGCATACATTGAGCACTGTAATTGAGTTAAAGAGATAAGAATGAAGCCTAAAGAGAAAAATATGAATTTAGAATGGATTGAATTGTTTGTGACCCTTTTGTGTTCATGGGATGTGTAGGGTCGAGCTCCAAGGCAATCCAACCAATCGATCACTGTGAGTAATATCTTAACAAGATATTTGAAATAGGTTGTTGTCTAATTGTTTACTTATATGTAAGTTTTGTAAGTTCATTAATTTGAATGGTGGACAATGATAGACATGAATGATTGGGCCAAAGGCCGATTGACATAAATGATTGGGCTGAAGGCCGATTGACATGAATGATTACTCTAAAGGCCGATTGACATAAAAGATTGGGCCGAAGGCCGATTGACATAAACGATTTGGCCGAAGGCGGATTGACATAAATGATTGGGCCGAAGGCCGATTGATACAAGTGATTGGGCCAAAGGCTGTCTGCTGTAACTGTTTCAAAGATTGCTTATGTATTTTCCTTATTCGATATTATTCACTGGGCTTTCGCTCACACTCATTCATGTACATGTAGGTGAGCCAAGGGACGTCCAGAACCAGCCTCGGTGAAATTGTGAGAAACAGTCAAGGTTTTGAGGAGTCAGCCCAAACGTCTCACGCACGAGACTGTCTTTGCCTTTGTCCTTTGTTCATAGTTTTGTCATGTTGGTGAAAGCATTGGACTACTTTTGTATATAAGTCTTGGGTTCAACTGACTTAAACTTGTATTTTTTTTTATGTACAGTGTTCTGTTAGTACATATTTTGATGTGAGTTATTAATATATAAATGTTTGGAATGTTATGGTGTGCATATAAGCATAGCTCTATGGACAAAGTTTTAAATTTGCTTCTGTTTGGCCCCTTTACTCTGATGAGTTTTGTTTTATTGGTTTGAGGCCGTAGGTAATCTCGTGATTACTGGTCGGTTATGGCCTTAACCCATAGGGGCAAGTTCGAGTCGTGACAGAGTGGTATAAGAGCACGAGTTAATAACTCACACACTTGTCCGAAAGAGCAATAAGCATCTAGAAAAGATCTAGGATGCATTCATATGATAAGTATGAATCTGAAAGCATCAAGAATACGCTTAACTGTTAAATGTGAACAACTATGTGTTATAAGTTTGTGAACTGCTTGCATTTTAAATTATTTGATTATGTATGCTCTTTAGTATATGCATACTTGTGTATCTTTTGTATAAAGTATAATGCAAGTTTAATCAGATGGTGAGAACAAGAGGTGATGAGATAGAGGAATCTTTTACTGCCAGATTGGATAGAATGGAAAGACTGATTCAGGAAATGGCAGAGACATTGAGGCAACAACAGGAATGGCAACAACAGTAGTAGCAGCCACATCCTCCACCTCCGCCTCTGGCACCTCCTGTGCCAGATAATCAGAATGATGACCGAATCATTGCTCTCACCAAAGAGTTCAAGAAAATGAAACCACCACAGTTCCATGGTGGATTAGATCCTTTGAAAGCTGAAGCTTAGGTCCTCGGCATCGAAAAACTGTTTGAAGTGTTCCCGTGTTTGGAGACACAGAAAGTGCTTCTAGCCACCTTTATGCTAGAAGACGAAGCAAGAAGATGGTGGATGTTAATGCGTGAGAATTACAAAGATACTGATTGGGCAAAATTTTTGGAAATTTTCTATGATAAGTACTTCCCGCAGGGTGTCCGGGATAGGAAGGTGGCAAAATTCATGGAACTGAGGCAACACAGTATGACTGTAGCCGAGTATAAGGCCAAATTCATTGAATTGGCCTGGTTTGCGCCACACGTGATTGATACAGACTATAAGAAGGCGAGACATTTTGAAGGCGGGCTTCGAAGCGACATTCTAGAGAGGGTGAATGTCTTGAAGCTGGAAACCTACATTGGGGTACTAGACAGGGCCATAATATCAGAAGCTAATATAGCTAGACAAACTAAACCGACAACTGACTGGAAGCATAGTAAAAGGCAGGGCTTCTTTTCAAATAAGAAGTTTACAAAAAAGAAAAATACGGGCTCCTCGAATACTTTTAATTCTTCCCGTGATATAACCCCGTTGTGTACTATTTGTAGTAACAGGCATCATGGGGTTTGTTACCGTGTGTCAGGAGCTTGTTTTAATTGTGGTAAACAGGGGCATATGGCCAGAGATTGCAAACAGAATAGCGAAAAATTTGCTGCTAGTTCGACAGCATCAGTCCCAAAACCAGGAAATGCTACGAGATCTACTCCTGCCAGAGATATCATGAGATAACGGAGAGTTTTTGCGCTTGTTCTGGGCGATACCCGGAATGCCAACGCAGTTGTCTCAGGTACCATTTCTATATGTAATCAGGATTCTTTTGTGTTAATTGACTCTGGATCAACACACTCATTTGTAACATGTGCATTTGCATCTAGACTGAATAGACCCTTAGAATTACTGCCATATCTGCTATGTGTGTCTGCTCCATCGGGGGAATCTGTATTGTGTGAATCTATATACCGATTTTGTGATATGCGTGTTGAGGATGCTATCCTATATGTAGATTTGTTACCCTTGAACTTTAGGCATTTCGATGTAATTTTGGGCATGGATTGGTTGACCAAATATTGTGGCCAACCTATTGACTGTGTGACAAAACGGGTTGTTTTAGACCACCAGAACAAGAAGAAATGTGTGTTTGTGGGTAAACGGGGTAGTGCCTCCACCTTATTTGATATCTGAAATGAAAGCATGTAAACTGATCAGGAAAGGTGTCAGGGTTATTTGTGCTATGTGTTTGTCTGAACAATCTGTAAATGCTGAATTGAATGATATCCCTATTGTTAGAGAATTTCAGATGTGTTTCAAATTAACTACCAGGGGAATTGGTGGACAGGGAGATAGAATTCACTATTGAAACTGTATCAGGCACCCAGCCTGTTTCTAAAACTCCCTACAGAATGGCTACAGCTGAAATAAAAGAATTGAAAGAACAGTTACAAGACCTGCTTGACAAAGGATTTATTAGACCTAGCACTTCACCATGGGGTGCACCGGTGTTGTTTGTGAAAAAGAAAAATGGAACCCTACGCTTGTGTATCGACTATCGGGAATTGAACAAGGTAACAATAAAGAATAAATATCCCTTATCCCGTATTGATGACCTGTTTGACCAGTTGCAGGGATCACAAGTGTTTTCCAAGATTGATTTGAGATCCGGGTATCATCAGTTGAAGGTAAAGGCGGAAGATGTTGAGAAAATTGCATTCAGAACGAGGTATGGACATTTTGAGTTTCTTGTTATGCCATTTGGAGTGACTAATGCTCGGCAGGCATTTATGGACCTAATGAACGAATTTTTAAAACCTACCTTGACGAATTTGTTGTGGTTTTTATTGATGACATTTTGATATACTCTAAAGATAGACTTGAATATGAAACCAGCATTGAGAACTGTCCTGCAAATACTTAGGGAAAGGAAATTGTTTGCTAAACTAAAGAAATGTGAGTTTTGGTTGGATGAAGTTGTTTTCTTGGGGCATGTGATCAACAAGGAAGGGATTTCAGTGGACCCACAGAAAATAGAGGCAATTGTGAATTGGCCTACACCGACCAATGTAATAGAAGTCCGCAGTTTTATGGGTTTAGCTGGGTACTACAGGAGGTTTGTGAAAGATTTTTTGAAAATAGCTGTGCCTCTTACCCAACTGATACGCAAAGGGCAACCTTTTGAGTGGAACGATGAAAGAGAATCAGTCTTTCATGAATTGAAAACAAGATTGACCACTGCACCGATTTTGACACTACCATCAGGTACGAAAAATTTTGTAATTTTTAGTGATGCGTCTTATAAAGGTTTGGGTTGTGTGCTAATGCAAAACGAAAAGGTTATTGCTTATGCCTCCTGACAGTTGAGACTGCATGAGAAAAACTACCCAACACATGACATAGAATTGGCCGCAGTTGTTTTTGCTTTGAAAATCTGGCGACATTATTTGTACGGGGCAAAGTGTAAAGTCTACACGGATCACAAAAGTCTAAAATACTTCTTCACGCAGAAGGAGTTGAATATGCGACAGAGGAGATGGCTGGAACTGA
Source organism: Camellia sinensis (assembly GCF_004153795.1). Classification (NCBI taxonomy): domain Eukaryota; kingdom Viridiplantae; phylum Streptophyta; class Magnoliopsida; order Ericales; family Theaceae; genus Camellia; species Camellia sinensis. The sequence goes on from NW_021027508.1 coordinate 10,063, forward strand.
TAAAGGATTATGATTTAGAGATTCAGTATCACCCCGGGAAAGCTAACACAGTTGTTTGACGCCTTGAGCAGAACATCAATAGGGAGTATGGTTTGTTTGCTTACTGAACAGAAAGAGATCTTGCAAGGTTTTGAGAAGTCTAGATTTGAAGTGGTAATGTGTGAACAGGGCGGACTGATAGCCGCTATTACAGCCGAGTCGGTAATCATTGATGAAATCAAACGGAAACAGAAGGACGATGAATTCCTCAAGAAGGTGATTGATGAATTTGAGACAAGTCCGAAGGCAGAGTTTAGTATTAAAAATGAAATATTAAAGTTCTGAAATCGAATGTGCGTCCCAGATGTACCGGAACTGAAAAAGAGGATTTTAGATGAAGCCCACAAATCAGTGTTTGCTATACATCCGGGCAATAATAAAATGTATCAGGATTTGAAACAAACCTATTGGTGGCCTAAAGTGAAGAAGGAGATTGAAAAATATGTGTCCAAATGTCTTCAGTGTTAGCAAGTTAAAATTGAATATCAGAAACCAGGCGGTCTACTACAACCTCTCCCTATTCCTGAATGGAAGTGGGAACATGTGACTATGGATTTCGTTGTTAGCCTACCTCGGTCTCCTCGAGGTGTGGATTCTATTTGGGTTGTAGTTGATAGACTGACTAAATCTGCACATTTTCTACCTGTTAGAACTACGTTTAATGCTTATAGATTAGCTACCATCTATGTTGATGAGATTTTCCGTTTACACGGAGTTTCGGTATCTATTGTGTCGGATAAAGATCCAAAATTTGTATCTAGATTATGGAAAAGTTTGCAGGAAGCTATGGGGACAGAACTAAGGTTCAGTACTGCATTCCACCCACAGACAGATGGGCAATCAGAACGAATAATACAGACTTTGGAAGATATGCTTCGAGTGTGTGCTTTAGATTTTCAGGGGAGTTGGGAAGACTATTTGCCACTTGTAGAATTTGCATACAATAACAGCTTCCACTCCAGCATTGGTATGGCACCATACGAGGCTTTGTATGGTAGGTGGTGTAGATCACCAATTTGTTGGACAGAGATCGGGGATAGAGCTTTACTTGGGCCTGAAATTGTGCAAGATACTTCTGAGAAAATCAAAACTATTCGGCAAAGGCTCAAAACAGCTCAAGACCGACAAAAAAACTATGCAGACATTCGAAGAAGACCTCTTGAGTATGAGGTCGGTGACCACGTGTTTATCCGTGTGTCCCCAATGAAAGGCCAAGTCAGGTTTGGAAAGAAAGGCAAGTTGTCGCCCCGTTACATTGGGTCGTTTCAGATTCTGGAAAAGCTTGGTCCAGTTGCTTATAGAGTTGCTTTGCCACCGGGATTTGAACAAATCCATAATGTGTTTCATGTGTCAATGTTGAGGGGTTACCTCCAAGACCCGTTTCATGGGATTGATTATCACCAAGTAGCTATTGATGAAAATATGGAGTACGCCGAATGGCCGGAGTGAATCGTCGACCGGCAAGTGAAACAACTAAGAAGCAAGTCTATCCCAATGGTGAAAGAATGGAAAGAACATTATGGGACGGATGCCACGTGGGAAAAGGAGGATGAAATGCGACTACGTTATCCACATTTGTTTCCTGATGAAGGTAAAATAAGTTTGAGGGACCAAACTTCCTAAAGGGGGGAAGATTGTGATAACCCTGTTCCGTTTTGTGCTAATTGGTCCTTAATATGAATATGATTACGTGTTTAATGTGATTTTGTGTGCCATTATGTGAAAATATGTGGCTTTAAATTTCTATCTGTTCACCGTAGGAATATCTGTTTGACCATCTACTTTGGAAATTAAATTGAAGGCCCTATCGCCACAGAAACTGAAATCGATTGCGCCTTTGTGATTAGCGTAATTTTTAGAGCCTATGGTGAAATTTAATTGGAAATTGATTCGGATCAAAATAAATAGATTAAATTGGTGCTTTAGTGCTCAATTATTTAATTCAAATCAATTGTGCCTTTGAGAGCACATGTAAAGGGCCTTATTATAATTGATTTCTCCTATTAATCATTTGGCTGGTTTCAACTCTAAGAAGAAAAAGAGAGAACTGAACTAGAGAGAGAGAGAGAGAGAGAGAGAGAGAGAGAGAGAGTGTGTGTAGGAGAATCAAAGTTTGATCTTGAAGGCTTGGAAATTTGAAGAAAAACTCTAGATTTGACCATAGATTGGAAGAATTGAGCCTCTAGGTAAGTGAATTCGTGAGTTTAATGTTGTAAATTGTGAATTCAAGTTTGATTGATGGTCAAGAACATGAGTTAGTTTGATCATAAGGAAATTGGGTTGATTTTGTTGTATTTGAAGTCATGGAATGCTTGCATGTGCATAATAACCATGAATTTGCATAATTGAGCATAAAAAATATGATCCATGTAAAATTGTGGCTAGAATCCATGCTTGTGACCACCATTTGTACAATTTGAGTTGAAATGGAAGCCATATTTCACATGCATGTACCATTCATAAGAGGTATGAGCTTGAATGTATGAAATTGTTATGTTGAAAGTGAAGTTGGTGTAGATTGGGACATGCATGTGATTAATTTGTGAAATTGAGCTCCATTGTGTTGTAATTTGGTGTTTGTACCATGTTAGTACATGTATATATGAAGTTTGAGCCAAAAATTATGAGTTTGGAACCTTTAGAGGTCAAATTGAGCTCAAGAACAAATTCTGGAAAACCTGGAATTCTTGATGCCCGCTCGAGCGGGGAAACCGCCGCTCGAGCGTGAAATACGAGCTCCCAGCATATTTTGTAGACATGGCTTCCGCTCGAGCAGGGAAGTTCACGCTCGAGTAGGGAGCTATGTAGACAGATCTTCAACTTGAGCGGCCGAGTTCGCGCTCGAACGTGAAATTGATGTAACCAGTACTTTTGCAGACCTCATGGGTTCGCTCGAGCGGGGACCCTGTTTTCTGAAATTTTGAAAAGACATTCTGTGTTTCGTTTTCTATTCTCATTCACTTCTAAGTCCTCTTAGGCATACATTGAGCATTGTAATTGAGTTAAAGAGATAAGAATGAAGCCTAAAGAGGAAAATGTGAATTTAGAACGAATTGAATTGTTTGTGACCCTTTTGTGTTCATGGGATGTATAGGGTCGAGCTCCAGGGCAAACCAACTAACCGATCACTGTGAGTAATATCTTAACAAGATATTTGAAATAGGTTGTTGTCTAATTGTTTACTTCTATGTAAGTTTTGTAAGTTCATTAATTTGAATAGTGGACAACAATTGACATGAATGATTGGGCCAAAAGCCGATTGACATAAATGATTGGGCCGAAGGCCGATTGACATAAATGATTGGGCCAAAGGCCGATTGACATAAATGATTAGGCCGAAGGCCGATTGACATAAACGATTGGGTCGAAGGCTGATTGACATAAACGATTAGGCCGAAGGCCGATTGATACAAGTGATTGGGGCGAAGGCCGTCTGCTGTAACTGTTTCAAAGATTGCTTATATATTTTCCTTATTTGATATTGTTCACTAGGCTTTCCCTCACACTCATTCATGTACATGTAAGTGAGCCAAGGGATGTCCAGAACCAGCCTCGGTGAAATTGTGAGAAACAGTCAAGGTTTTGAGGAGTCAGCCCAAACGTCTCACGCACGAGACTGTCTTCGCCTTTGTCCTTTGTTTATAGTTTTGTCATGTTGGCGAAAGCATTGGACTACTTTTGTATATAAGTCTTGGGTTCGACTAACTTAAACTTGTATGATCTTGTATGTACAGTGTTCTGTGTTAGTACATATTTTGATGTGAGTTATTAACATATAAATGTTTGGAATGTTATGGTATGCGTATAAGCACAGCTCTACGGACAAAGTTTTAAATTTGCTTCCGTTTGGCCCCTTTACTCTGACGAGTTTTGTTTTATTGGTTTGAGGTCGTAGGTAATCTCGTGATTACTGGCCGGTTATGGCCTTAACCCACAGGGGCGGGTTCGGGTCATGACAGAAGAGTTCAAGTCATATACAATGTTACATTCTCCAAGTAAGCTTACATGTAAGTGTACAGGCATGCAGTTGTTCATATCGAGAGGTAAGCATCATAGTCAATATAGCAATTTCCAAATAAGTCTTTCGTGTAGGCATAAGGTACACAACAACGTGTCATATAAAGTTTCTCGGCGGCACACAATAGCAGAGTATTATGTAGAAGTTTCAAATCGGTTATACAGTCCTTAATACATAGGCTCGCTGGTTTAGTCAAATAGTCTTGTCAATTATTAACAATCGTAGTTCACAGTCTAGAGTTTATCGTTCGGGGTCTTTATTTCGTCACACAATCCCAAAGTCATAATCCCAACAGTCAAGTTATCAAAACAAATAACATATCGATCATTCTGAGCAAAGGTACAGTCATATAGGTGCATGTTCAGAATCTAATAACATTCCCAATACGGATTCACGAGTTCAATGTACAGACAAACACAAAATAATTTCTCCAGATACAATAGTTAAGGCGACAAGTCATAAGTCTACTCAGTCTAGATACAGATACAGCGGACACAAAGAGTGTGTCGAGTTCAATTAATTAACATCCCACGCAAAGGTATAGGCATATGTAAGTCTGAACATGTTCCATATCCAGTCAATAATAGTGTGTCTCCATATTTAACAGTTCGAGCATAGTTCAACAGGTCAGTCACGATAGTTCATATCAACCAGTAAGTCTCTAAGTGTTCCTTAACCACGGTTCAATTAACATATCCACAATCTATATCAAGTTAAGGAATGTACACTTCCACACAAATTCCCATATAAACAATTGCACATAGTTAAAGTAATACATGCGTCAGTTGTTTCAGTATTCTGAGTATTTTCTGAAACTAGTGTGTGGGTACAGAACCAGTCGTACTAGCATTAGGCCTAGTGTTGTTCGGATGAGTTTGCGGGCAAGATTTAGCCAAGTGCCCTCTTTGACTACATCTAAAACAGGCCCCTGACAGGCGGCGACAAATGCCCCAATGTTGTTTCCCACATTCTTTACAACTAGGTATACCATTGTTCACATTGCTTCCCTGGCTTTCTTTGTTCACAGTTTTCGCCCTAGATTTTTCATTCGCAGAAGTTATCGAATTACTAGTCATTTCAACCTTCTGTTTCTTCTGTTTCGCTCTTTCTGATTCAGTTGATGATGTTGATTTTGATATTTTCAAGGCTGCTATGTTTGCCTCGGACATTAAGGCCCTATCAAGAACATCCACGTATTTTAGCAATTTTAAGACGCCAACTCGATCAAACACATCTAAGTCAAGCCCACCTTCAAAATTTCTAACCTTTTTGTAGTCAGTATCTATCATGTGGGGTGCATATTGGGCCAGTTCGGTAAATTTTGTTTCATATTCGGCCACAGTCATATTGCCTTGCTTTAGTTGTTCAAATTCGGATACCTTCCTAGCTCGAATGCATTGGGGAAAGTATTTTTCGAAGAAAATTTCTTTAAACCTTTCCCATGTCACACCTTTATTATCATTTCGTACTAACATCCACCATCTCCTAGCTTCTTCTTTAAGTGTGAATGTTGCTAACAAAACCTTATGTGCCTCAGTACACGGAAATACCTCAAATATTTTCTTAGTTTTTAAGACCCAAGCCTCAGCTTTCAACGGTTCAATACCCCTTTAAAATTCCGGTGGTTTCATCTTATTGTATTTCTGTGTCAGTGTTACCATATCATAATTAGCTGGTTCAGGTACATGTATTTGCCCTTGTTGCTGTTGTTTCAGATTTTCGGTTAAGGCTTCAACCATTCTTTCTAACCGGCTAATTCTAGCGTCAGAAGATTCAGATTCGTCTATATTCCTTGTCCTTTCTATTGGCTACACACAAACAGAGTGCTTATTAATATAAGGAAAGTTCTCACTGATTTCACATTTCATTCCATATCAAACGTGTTTATACTTTTATTTCAATTCAGATACAGTCACATGATCCCTTACTTTCACACGTTCACGTTCACGTAGATTCCACATTCGGTATTGAAATTAACATCACATTTATTCCACTTAACTTCTTTGATCATGCACAAAGGTTTCATTTCAATGTATTTTCAATAAAGACGTGTTCATAATAGTTCATACACTTAAACATGGTAATGCAATATCCTTATTTCATTTCTAATACATCCTATAGCTCATATGGACACGTGTGTGTGGTATAACTCGTGCTCTGATACCACTCTGTCACGATCCAAACCCGCCCCTATAGGTTTAGCATCGTAACCGGCCAGTAACCCTTGGATTACTGAAGGCCTCTGAACAGATTAACAAAATTAAGGGGCTAGCGGAAGCTAATACATAAATATAATTATCCAATGAGCTGTGTTGACTTATATGAAACGGAATATTTAAAAAATTTATATACATAATCAAAAGTCATTCATACATTATACCCACACACATTAGAGTATCTTAAGTACAGCCAACAGAACAAACGAGTCTTATATATACAGAAACAACAGAACTTAAACACTTGAGACACTCCAGGAACCTCCACGTGAGGCACAAGGGTTGGCTGACAACAGAACACAGATCCAGACAAAAGCCTTCAAGCTAGAACTCCAGAATGCCCACCTATACATACATATACACACAGTGAGCTAAAGCCCAGTGAATAACATCAATGTAAAGAGGTTAGTGAACGAAATCCGAACATATCATAAGCGTAAAACAGATCATAGCATAATCATTCTCATATCAGAACATAATAATGGTACATCCCATAGAACACATCACATAACGTCTTCCGATTAGAGTAATCAGTTCCGGATACCGATTAAACACATATCACCACAATGAAGTGGCTAACGAGATCTCGTAATTACTTGCATGTCATGGACCCGCATTTTCATGCTGTCCCCCATGACTTAGGACTATCTATGGATACCATAATAGATTTCAAACATGGAATATTCGTTCATGAAAACAGATATCATTTCAGAAATCACAGCTTATCATATTTCATTTAGAACATAATTCATATGAACGTATCTTTACGATAACGTTACTCACAGTGGTTCTAGTAAGCGGTCAATCAATCCTCGAGTCTTGACCTACGATCACAAAATACATAACACAAGCATGTCTTATCATTACACATTCAAGTGGCCATTAAGGCTTAACTTTCGTTATATTGGTTCTTATTCTTTCTTATCACATTACCTAAAACACACACACATGTGAAGTCTCGGAACTTAGTACATTATTTTCTTAGTGTGTTTCTCATCCATAACCTCATTACTATGGCTTAATTAAGGCTTAGGAATGCCTAAGATGCAATGAGGATGCCAAAACATGCCTTGGAACACTTAGGAAATTTTTTTGAAAATAAGGTCCACGCTTGAGCGTAGCTTTCCTCGCTCGAGCGGACATGCAAAATGTGAATGGTCGCTCGAGCGCACATTATTTCGCTCGAGCGATCTGTAAAAGACATGAAACTTCTAGGAGTTTGCGATTTACGCTCGAGCGGGCTTTTGGTCGCTCGAGCAGAGTGCACACACTCAGAGTGGTCGCTCGAGCGTGAACTCCCACGCTCGAGCGTAGATGCAAATTCTGGAATTTCCAGATTGCACCTTCAAGCTCAAAACTCGAATTCCAACCTTCAAAACACATCTCTTGGGCCCCAAAACTTGAGATAACATAGTAAACTTGTAAAACATGAAGAATTATGGATTATTTCATAAAATCATGGCCCAAGAGTTTGTTAAAAACTCACAATTTCAACTTAAAACATGATGAATGTTCATGAATACAACATGCATGGGTTTTCTTGGTCTTGAGCTTCCCAAAACATGATCAAACACCACAAAATAACTTGAAACTTGATGATTTCCCCAAATGAAGATGAATTTCAAACATGCAAGAGAAGATTCGTGAAAATCATGCTCAATTTGTAAGAAAATGTACATGCATGCATGAATTGCCACTCAAATCTTCCTTCTAAGCTCAATATACACCCTTAAACACATAATCTTCATGTTGATAACTTAGATTCATAATTTAGGAATTGAATTCATACCTATAGTCTTGAATTAATCTAGCTCTAGCTTAGTTTTGATAAATCTAAGCCAAGGTCTTCAATTCTCCTTCAATTCCTTCAACTCTCTCTCTAGAATTGCACACTCTCTCTCTCTAAAAGAAAACCTCAGATTTTTGCACTAAGGGGAGCAAAGAATTGAGCTCAAAAATGAGTTAAGGCTCATATATATGTTTATGGTGCTAAATATTAATTAGAATATTAGGCTAACCAAACATGACTTAATTAATCGTTCTAAGTCAATTTTTAATAAAACTTGCCATATGGTTCTAAAAATTCAAAATAACATATCGGTGTAATCAATTTCGGTTTTGGATGTCGATAAGGCTTTCAATTTACATATCAAAGTGGAATTTCATACAGATATTTCTATAAGTAACAGATAGAAGGCCAAATATCATGCAATTTACATATTAATCCCATAATTCATTTGATCCACTCAATTAGCATCTTTAATCATTGATTAGTGGCTAATTACGGGTCAGGATTATTACACTAGTGTAGGATATAGTATAGATAAAGAAAGGACAGCAGAGTTGGGCGAGGCTAGGCCTGTAGCCACCCATCTCCATTCCCTACTTTATTAGGGTGGGGCAAGAATGTGGAAAGTTGGTGAGATGGTGGGGCAGGAAAGTTAATTTGTTACTTTAAGTGGGAATGATATTAATGAAAAAGAGATGATATAGCATATAAGAGAGCAAATATTAATGTGTAATAAGAGCAAAAAAATTTAGAAAGAGAGATAGAAAAGGAGACAAGAAAACTTGCAAGGTCTATCAGATTTTGTATTCGACAAACCCCTTATATTCTCTTCTTATATCCCCAATCAAAGAACCCCATGTCTAAGGCCTATTCGATTCTATTTTCGTTTTTTATTCTGATTTTGCTTTCTAAAAGATCCATTATCTCTAGAGTAGCTCTCCTTCACATCTCTAGATTACAGATTCCCAATTCACATCTAACCATAGTTCCTGGACTGTTAAACATAACATAGTTCTCATGTCATTCAATTATGTACCCCTTCAGAAATTAACTAGTAAATTTAGAAGTGGTTTGGAATGATCTAAATAAGTGTATTTTTGACTTTTTGTGAAATATGAGTTGAGTATGAGTTGAGTTTGAAGTGATGCAATATAGAGGGGATGTGACTTAAATAAGATAGTGACTTTTTGACTTTTTTAAAGTACCCCAAATAAGGCCTTAATCTATAAACTATAGCATACACGCCGCTGCTTTTTTTTTTTTTTGTTTTTGTAATAGTAGATTGACATGACTACTTTATATCTACTTTTTTTTAACAAGATGATCACATATCTTTCTACTAATGAATACACAATCACATAAATTAGACATACTGATAAATATCTCGTACGTCTTCACTCCCAAAACCATACAAGGTCTGCCTTTGTCTCTGTCAATCCATTTATTGACAATTAATGAGTCATTAGTTAGTGGGACCAAAATTTCATCTTTTAAATTTTAGCAAGGCCTTACTCTGAGCAACAAAGCAACTGTATGGAGATGGAGTACCAAGTTGGTAGGAAACCAAGGTTTCTATGCTTTCATGGATATAGAACAAGTGGGAAAATCCTTGAAAGAGAGCTCCAACGATGGCCAGAGTTTGTGAGGGAAAAGATGGAATTAGTCTTCATAGATGCACCTTTTCCTGCTCAAGGTCCACCAATACCACCAGCTGCTGCTGAGGGAAACTTTGATCCTCCCTATTATGAATGGTTCCAATCCAATGAGGTCAGATCAGATGGTCCATTTCTCAATTCTATTGTTTTTTTAGTGGCCAAGGATTTTCTGTACCCTAATCTCTCTATCCCAATTTATTCTCAACCCCATGTAATGGTTGGAACCTCAAAAGATGATATCTCAGAACATGGTCGTCTTATTGAGAATATATTGAAACAGAGAGATAGAAAAATTTAGACACATAGACAGGATTGTTTTTAATCTTATCATTCATCTCAAGTATTTCATGATATTATTTCAAAATTTTAACAATAACATTGTCTATTAATGTTCATTGTAGGATTTCTCGGAGTACATGAATTTTGATGAGTGTATTGCATACATAGAGGATTGCATGACAAGGATTGGACCATTTGATGGTTTGCTAGGTTTTTCTCAGGTACAATTATGAGGATTCAAATTTGATACAAAACCGGTGATGCATAATATTTATGTAATTTTTATAAAGTTTGGAACACTAAATAAATATAATAACTCCATGTGAAAACATATAATCCATATTGATAGCAGGAGGGTTGGAGCCAAAACATTAACAAAAATTAAAAGGCTTGTTTTTTTTTTTTTTTTTTTTTAGTAAATTTTACTTGTTCTAATTAAAAGGCTTGTTTTTTTTTTTTTTTTTTTCTAGTAAATTTTACTGGTTCTAACACACACAGACCAAAATTTTTTTTTTTTTTTTAAATATAATTAATGCCAATCAATCAAACTATACTTCTTGTTTATTACAAGATCTTTTAAAATGTTATTTACCAATGTTTTTTAACATGAGATTGGATTTACTTTTTTGAGTACCTGAAAGTAATTGTTACACAAAATGAGGGTTTCAAAATTTTGCAGGGGAGATGATCAAGCTTGGCCATTACATGAAATTCAAAATGCTTTGATAAATAGTCTATAAGTTTGGAGGCCATTGCAAGACGTTCAAAATGTTTTGCAAAAATAATCTATCTATAAAGTGACCTTTTTCAAATTTTTTAAGGAGCCACTATCCTCTAGCACAGCCAAGAAGTTAAATTAGAGAGGGCATTTATTAATTACAATATTAAAAATTTTATAAAAATATTTCACAGAAATTTTTACTATTGACTTTAAGAAATATTAAAAAAAAATGTTATTTGTAACTAATGTATCATGAACAATATAAAAAAAAGTCATGGATATAAGTTTCAAAATCAATTATATAATGATAAAGTAATTTTTTTATACAAAATATGAGTAAAAATTCAATATAATAGTAATATCACGTTATCATTGACATGTGATATCACTAACTAATTGTAAGGAAATACATGGAAGATGAACTCCATATGTCAAATGTAACTAACAATCTAATAAATTTCATATGTTCATTGAAATTAATTATATTTCCATGTCAATAATGATTGACATCACCATTATATTGAAATTTTCATAAATAATAATATGACTTATCGTAGTCTCTTTATTTTCAATCAAAACAATTATTATTATTCTCATAATTTTAAAAATGTCGTTGATATTTCACTCTAAACAATATTTTTATAAATTTGTTTATTTAAAATATTTTCTTTATGTTTGTAATATATATATATATATATATATTTCAAAACCTAAGAGGCACATGACCCCCTAGACCCTCTTTACCTTCGCCTCCCCTGCCTACACCTTGATGCCATCATCAATTCATAGACATGATTTCTCTCTTTTCTCTTCATTTAAGCTATGTTTGGTTCATAAATTTGGAGAGAGATTTGGAAAGGAAAATGAAATATATGTGTGAAACGTAAGTAAAATATATTTCAGTCACATTTCACTTATCTTTCCCTTTTTGAATCACTTATCAAATCTATAAACTAAACACAGCCCGGTGAATATTTTACAAGAAAAATGATATGAATCACTGAAAATTTATCTATCAATATTTTTCACGTCCAATGTGGATATAAAGGATTGAGAGTGGGATAAACATCTTATTTTAGGAATATATATATTTGTCATTTAAAATCAAGAGATTGATCTAGTGGATAAAGCGCTCCTTACTAAACGTGATGCCTGAATTCGATTCTTACCATTGTGATTTGCAATTTCCTATATTCCCCTCCTGAGTATTGCTGTTGTGATTTGCAGTTTATCATTGCCTTGTTCCCCTCCTACTTACTTTTAGAATGCATGTGTGAATTTTTTAGCGACACATAGCACGGCCCATTTACAAACAGACTTGTTGAGAAAAATGAAGAAAAGCAGACAAAGAAAGCCAAGGATTCAAAAAAGTTTCTCTTTTTATTTTCTCAAACTTCTCATTAAAAGAAAGGAGAGCTAACAGTCTGTAATCAAAAAGAGTTCCAACCTTAACCTCAAGGGTTGGCCTAGTGAGTGCAGTTTGGGGTATAGGTGTGTGCTTCTTCTAAGTCACACATTCAACTCTCATTAGGAGAAATTCAATCATTGGGGCAATGCCTACGGGCTCTGCGCTTTGCATGAGTCCTGAAATCAGTCGAGATGCTTATAAGCTGACCCGGATACCCAATCATAAAAAAAAGAAAAAGAAAAAAAAAAGAAAGGAATTCTAACATTCACTAGCTATACATACAAACATAACATCCGCATGACTTCAAAACATTCATTGTTGATTTCAGTACTGTTTTGAATATAGCATTTTCTTATTTATTTATTTATTTTTCGGGTTCAATGCAAGGGAGCATTATTATCCGCTGCATTACCAGGGATGCAGACAGAGGTACGGAATAGCATTTTTATTATTTCTTCTTCTTCTTCTCCTTCATCTTAAAAATAATAAATAAATAAAAAATGATCACCATTTTGATTATTTCATGGACAATCATGTAAGTAGTAACTTGAAACAAAATCTTTTTCGCCAATCATTTTCTTTTTTTGCTAATCTTCTTGTTACCTCTAGAGAAGGCTCTGGCCTATGAGGTGACAGCAAAGTCGTTGAAATCTCCGGCCAGGAGGCGAGCATAATTGATGGAATCGATTTTGTCTACAACATCATTCCAAAATTGTTCCCAATTATGATCGAGGGTTAGGGCTAGCATAAACTGCATGGCTTGGAGTGAATGTAATTATTGGTATGTTGATTGCAGGGTGTGGTTCTCACTAGAGTTCCTAAAATAAAATGTGTGATAATTATATCAGGGGGTAAATTTGGGGGCTCAAAATTTTCTTCACCAAAGCTTGCTGAAAATGCCTTCTCTTCTCCCATTGAATGCCCGTCACTCCACTTCATAGGTGGTATTTCTTATTCGTGTAATTTTAATGCATCACATTAGTTTTTCTTTTTGTGCTTGAATTCTCCTTATATTTTATTTTATTTTTAAATTTGGATAAATTCAAACTGACTATGTGGTTGGTCATGATGCATGATTGCGTTAGCTCCACTTGGGGACCAGTCATAACCGACAATCTACCGCGTATTCTTCGAAAATATTGCCATATAAGTATCGGGTGCTTGTATATCGGTAAACGAAATAACTTGTGTACAACAAGCACGGGATGAGTAGGTTTCAGATTCAGGATGCCTATGTTTGGGTATTTCAGGGTATAAATGTAATTTTTTTTAATATAGAGATATTAGAACAATTATATCGTATCTATTTTTAAAAATTGTAGTACAGATTTTTTTTTTCAATATTAAAAAAAAAAACTTATGATTCTTTTTTTAACTCATACTAAAATATTTAAACTATGTTTTGAATTCGATATTTTAATTGTCGTATGTCACACACTACAATAAAAATAAAATAAAAAATTAAAAAAAAACTTTTTAGTATCAATATATTCATAACGTACTCCCATCCATGCTTCCTATCTTCTTCTCTTTTATTTATTTATTTTTTTATGACTGATTGTTCGGATTAGCTTATATGTAAGTCGACTGATTCTGAAACTCACGTAAAGCATCCCCTCCACATTAATCAGACAAATCTTAAGCAAAGCTCATAGACGTGGCTCCAAATAATTGATAGCACTTAATGAAAACTGAACCTGAGACCTAGAGAAAACACACCCCTAGATCCCAAGATGCACCTACTAGACCAACTCCTTGGAGTTCCCATTGGTCTTGAGAAGTATTACTCTCTTTCTTTCTTTTATAAAAGGATAGGTGAACTGTTTTTGTAGGTGAGAAGGACTTGGCGAAGCCATATGCAATCGAACTCCTGGATCCATTTGTTGATCCTTTTGTGATATTTCACCATGAAGGTCATGTGGTACCTAAACTAGGTAATGCATGCATGCTGATAAATTCATTTTCATGCAACATGTAATTTTTTGTTTGCTATTTAGGGTAGCATATCCTCAGCAATTGTTTTGTGAAGTGGTTTTTTTCAAAACACCACTGGTTGTGTTTCAATTATAGACTTGGATAGGATTGAAAAGTGAAAAAAAAGGCGAGGGAAAAAATCTTTATTTAAATCTATAATTCAAACACAACCTAAAAGACAATATTATGGGAACACATGTAGAATCATAAAATGACCTTATCAGTTCGAAAAATTAAGGTCAAAACAATTTGAAAAATGATTATTGAAACTTGAATTTGGTAAATAACTCCATCAGTGCCCTTATGTCAAGTTAAATTTGTTTATTTTAACAACAATCTTTGATTCACTATCTTTGATTCTTTGTGGTTTTACCCTTTCTCAGATGAGAAAGGCTTGGAGGTCATGCTCAGCTTTTTGGAGAAGATTCAGAAACTGTTGTAGAAAAGAGATCGTGAGAGGAGAGCAAAAGTTTGTTGATAATGGGAATGAAAAGGCTTTCATCTCTTGGATATAACAAAAATTTTATTTCATATAAATGTGCAAGCTAGCAAATGGCATTGTCAAGTTAAATTTGCTTATTTTAACAACAATTTTTGATTCACCATTTTTTTCACATAAATATGCAAACTGGCCAATGGCATTTTCATGTCAATTTGACAGCTATTATTGATGACAACGTGTTTTTTTTTTTTTAATGGGTCAGTCCTTAGTCAGTTATCTATTCTATTATATAAAGGGAATCACTATGTAAAATAAGGGAGTAACTCATTTCAAGACTCTATTTTCTGCATATCTTTCAAGACTCTACTTCGTGAGCCTTAAGGGACCCATAACGGTGATTCAAACCGTTCCTATTGTTAGTTATATATATATATATATAAACCGTTCCTCTTGTAGGCCACGAAAAGAAGAATCATATGCAAAAAATTAGTGTGATCGGATATTGATAGACATACTAAATAATCGTGTTTTGTTTTATGAAATGAATGATAAATATGATTTTAAATTAAAGTATACTTATAGGTGTCCGAGCAAGCTAATATTTTACATATATGTCATTTTCTTTAATGCCTATAAAATAAACGGTTTGAATTATTGTGATGGATCCCGTGAGACACGTAAAGTAGTGGCTTAAAGAATATGAAAAAGATAAAACCTTGAAAGGAGCCGCACCTGTAAAATAAAGTAGCCAAAGTCAGAAGTTAATTGCAGAGGATAAAATGCCATAAATAATCTTTTCTTTGCTTCAAGTTAATTGTGAGGAGAATGATATAAAGGTTTTGTCATTTGGGGACATTATGCACAGAATAATAATAATAATAAATAAATAAATAATAAAAATATTAAGAGAGTCGCTATTTCCATTCCATTTTGTTTCAAGTATACTCTCTTCTTTTTCTTTTATTATATATAGTTAAATTAATATTCTTTCACACAAAATTTTCTCCCTGAAAAAACTTAAATTCCAAAGGTATTAATGTAAATTATATATAATAAGGACAAAGAAAATAGTATATTTGGAATAAAGTAGAGTCCGAATAATAACTTCCATAAGTAAATAAAATAATGTGTAAACAATTTTTTTTTTTTATCAAATAAGATTCGCATTAATTAGAAATAAGATTCCTTGTCTTTGTATATAGTGATAGGGATGAATAAGAATTTTATTTAAGTGGTGTGAAAAATATATTTTCACCTTTTGATATAATTATTATATTTTAAGTTTTCTTAGCATAATTTACGAGCATGTGAATATATATCTATATATATAAATGTGAGATTAATTTATATATGAAAGTGAACAAATTTATATTCAGCCACAACAAAATATGGTATGCTTGTACTTCTATTTGATAATAAAAGTACAATTTTATTGGATCATTGTATATATAAGGTCTCGTTTGTCAACTATATATTTTAATCAAAAAGTTATTATCAGTTGTCATATTATTCTCTTTACTTTTCTATACATCTTTTCGTAAAAAGTCAAAAAATTACAAAAAATTATTTGTTCCCAAACGAGGCCTAAATTATACTAGAAGTCGAGTACATGCAACGTGTAGAAATTAGCTGGAAAAGAAAAGGGAATGGCTTCCCTCTAGTCTGTGGTCGGACTGAAAAGTACTATTGGACCCATGGGTAGGCCCACCACAGGTTCCGTTGTGATAATCTGAACCGTTAATATGTAGAACTCATCGAGTACTATATGCTTGTAAAAAATCACGTTAATCGGATATCGATAGTTATGTGATCAAATCAGATTTTTGTAAGTCATTTATTTTTCACTGTCCGTTTTTTTCATACAAAATGAATTTGATCATATAACTATCAATATCCGATCAACGTGATTTTTTACAGGCATATAATACTCGACACGTTCTACACATTTAACGGTTCAGATTATTGAAACAGGACCCATGGTGGACTCCCATGGGCCCAACAGTACCCTCCAGTTTGTGATTGGATTTGAGGGAAGTCATTCCCAAAAGAAAATTATAGATGGATGAGAAAAAAAAACTTAAAAGAGAAGCAAAATTTAAAATTGAAAACTTGAGCAGTTACATAAAGGTTATTTAATAGTGGCTTAAATACTTATTCTTTTCTTTTGTTAAATTTAAATTTGATGAAAAAAGTTCAATTTTGGTGCTCCAATCATAACATCAAACTAATATTAAATTGAGGATGTCTTAAATTTTTCATCAAATTGAAAATGCTCGGAGTGTTTCATTAAATTTGTAGGTGACTGTTGGGCCGAACGTTCGCCTAGACGTCCTCTTGGACATCCTCGGGACAACCTTTTCCTTGCAAAATTGTCCTGCAGGTTGTGGACATTTTATACAAAATCGGTCGATCGGTCGGACATCTGCTCGGTCGTCCCCAGTCGACTGGTGCTTTGATGAAAATTTAAAATTTTCCGTTGGAACGCATGATATCAAATGAAATTTTTACTCAAATTTAATAAAAAAAAGAGTAAAAACGTTGGATATGCTCTTATACAGGAGAAAATCCATGACATAAGTGTTCACTCTAATGAGTTATGTATTTTATATTGTTAGGACCCTACCTATTGCCAATTCCGCAAACAAGCTTGGGTTAATCGAGTTATAATGTTTCCTCTATTTTTGGTCTTCCCGCTTGAGCGAGGAAAGTTATGCTCGAGCGGAGTTTCCACCTTCCCAGTACTTTGGCTAGTCTGCAAAAATACTGTGAGGTGTGATTTTACGCTCGAGCGTAAGTTCCTGCGCTCGAGCGTGAATCCTGGTTTGAAACATGCGTTTCAGCGTCCCCGCTCGAGAGTTCATTCCTGCACTGGAGCGGATTTCATGATTTCAAACTGCTATAAAAAGCTACTGTTTGCTCTGCATCTAGGGCACGGCTTTTAGATCTTCTTTGAGGGTTTTAGGGTTTTCTTTTGGGCTATTTTGCTAGGTTTCTTTGATGTTTGATTGAGTATTGAACTCATGGTTTGACAAGCATACATCAAGGGGTTTGAGTGTTTATCTTTAAGAGTGTTCTTCTTCAGTGGAACCCGGAGATTCAAGTGTAGAGTATTCGAAGGAGTTTGATGTTGTGCGTAGTCGTTGAATCGACAATTGATGTTGTGGATTCAACATCAATCTGATCAATTCTGAGACGAAGGTTGCGGTGAAAGATATACAGATTGTTGAAGACAGATTGTTGAAGACAAATTGATAGTGTTTGGGTAATTTGTTTGCAAATTTATATTCTTTCTTCCTTTAATAATGGATTGATTCGTGGCGTTTCGCCTGTGATTTTTTTAATAACAATTAGAGATGCTCTAATTGTGATTTTTTCACGTAAAAATCGTTTGTGTTGATTTATTATTTTTAAAGTGACAATCTAAATCATTGTCGTATGTGCTAGAGGATTTAGATTGTTAGTTTTAATCGTTAGTTTTAATCGTTTGGGAATTGGTACAATTAATCTTGATCTAATCACGAATCATTTAGGTTTTTCAATTTGGTATCAGAGCAGGTCACTCTTTGTTTTTATCAAAACTATAGGAGTGTGATTTTGTGTGATTGGTGATATGGATTCAATTCGTGAAGGTAACTTGACCCATAGACCTCCGTTACTTGATGGTACAAACTATTCATATTGGAAAGCTCGTATGAGAGCGTTTTTAAAATCTATCGATGAGAAAGTTTGGTATTGCATGATCTATGGGTGGAGTGAACCTATTGTCACCATTGATGGTGTTGATATCCCCAAACCTCTTGATAAATGGGATGCATTCGACTATCAAAACTCGTGTTGGAATAGTAAGGCTCTCAATTTCCTCCTTTGCTCCGTCACACTGGAAGAGTTTCGCCGTATTTGCACGTGTAAGGTAGCAAAAGAGGCTTGGGACATTCTTGAAACTATTCACGAGGGTACTACTTCAGTTAAAATGTCAAAACTTCAACGTCTCACCTCCTCTTTTGAAACTCTTTATATGCGTGATGATGAGACATTTGATGATTTTTATGCTAAACTTAGTGACATCGTGAATTCCTGTTTTATACTCGGTGAAAAAATCCCTGAAGCTAAGGTTGCTGGAAAAATTTTGAGGTCTTTACCCAAAAGGTTCCAATCAAAATTATAGCTATTGAGGAGGCTCAAGATATTGATACCCTCAAGATTGATCAGTTGGTTGGAAACTTGCAGACTTATGAAGCCCACCAGATTTCTAAAAAAAACAAAAAGATAGTGTACCTTTTACTAGTGCCCATGAGATTGAGTTTGATCTAGAGTCTGAAATGACGGCTATGTTTACCAAACAGTTCAAAAAAATTTTTTAAAAAAAGAAGCCTAATTTCAAGTACTCTAGTTCAAAAGATAAGGGTAATGAAAAACCCAAAACTTTTCCACCAAAAGTTGCTCAAAAAACTGAAAAGAAGACTGTGAAGGGGCAAGGTGTCAAGTGTTATAACTGTCAAGGGTTTGGTCATATTGCTCTTGAATGTCTATCTAAAAAGAACCGGAAGAAAGTCTATACAGTGACCTGGGATGATGGAAGCAGGTCAGAGCAAGAACCCGAAGAAAGCAAATCCGGTGAAGACGGAGATAGTATTTACATGGCATTCTGGTCTACTGTCACTCAACCTCCTTTAAAGCTAGTGAAGTTTGCTCGTGGTCAGAATCTGCACCGTGCTCCTATCTTTGATGGGAGTAACTACTTATTTTGGAAGATCCGAATAAGGATGTTTCTTAGAGCTCATGACCCTAAAGGTTGGCAAGCCATTGAAGAGGATGCTGAAAGTGCTGACAATCCAATCAATCAAAGAGTTCTAACTGTCATTCGTGAAGCAATTACTGAAGAAGAATAACAACGAATTGCTCACCGTACAAAGGCCAAAGGTGCATGGGACATTTTGAGTCAATTCCATGAAAGAGAAGAGTTATCGTCACCACCATCCACCAACTTTCATGCCTTGGTTGCTTGACTGGATAAGGTCAAGGAGAACGAGGAGAAAAAGAAGATGAAGACGATGAAACCTCGGAAGATAATGATGAGATCGATGGTGATGATCTACAACAAGCTTATGAAAAGCTTTACAATGAATCGCTGAACTTGTCCAAGATCAATGACAAATTGACTTGCAAGCTCAAAGGATGTGAAAGCGAGAATGTAAAGCTAAAAGGAGAGATTTCAACAACAAAGTAGAATGTCAACAAGATCTCTAATGACAGGTACGACCTATGTGGAAAACTTCTACCTTGTGAGACTGAAAGAAATAAACTTCTGAAACACTACAACAAAAAGCATTTTTGGTGACGTTTTTTAGCAACCAAATTGAATTTAGTTGTCAATTGTATGTTTTTGGCAACAATATACATGTTGGTCGCCAAAAAATACACTATTAGCAACAAATATCTCAATTGGTCGCCAAAAATGGTTGGCGCCAATTTAATTTTATGCGCGGGAGCGCTAAAAAAGTTTTGGCGACCAAATTAATATATGGCAACGAAACTGTTTGTTGCTAATTGTGATTTTTTGGCGACGGAATTAAAATAGTCGCTGAAAGGTGAATGATATTTATGGCAACATAATGATTTTCGTCGCCAATAAATATCTTGTCAAGGTATTTAAAAATAAATCCCCGATGATATTCGGGCCAGGAATGGGGATACATTTTTCAACCCCGGACCCGGTCTCGCCCCGTTTAGCCCCCCGATCCTGTTTATATATATAAAAATATATATGTGTGTGTTGTGTGTTTACGTATATAAATATCATAATACATCTGGCCTCCCTCCTTCTCCCTCTCTCTCTCACTCTCACTCTCTCACACTGTCTCATCTTCCTCTCTTTCTTCTTTATCATCAATTTCATTCTCTTGTTTGGCATGGCAGAACACAACACAACATTGATATTGAGACTGATTTTTCCCTCACTTTCTCACACTCTCTCATCTTCCTCTTTTTCTTCTTTGTCATCAATCTAATTTTTCGGACTGATATTGTGATTTTCGGGACATATTCTAATTTTTGGACTGACTTTGGAACTGATTTTCGGGACTGGTATATTCTGAATTTCGGACTGATTTTGGAACTGATTTTTGGATTTGGGGCTGATATTCTGATTTTGTATTTTTTGGGGACTGATATTATAATTTTGGGACTAATTTTAGGGCTAATATTTTGATTTTGGGAATGATTTTGGAACACAGGACAACACTTCGTTGTTTGTTTGTTGTTGTTGTTCATTATCAAAGGCTCATAGACAACACTTCGTTGTTCATTTTGATTTTGGGACTGATTTGGGTTCAAAATTATTATTTTTTTCTTCATAGATTTATTGTCCTAAAATAATATTCACTAATCAAAAATTTGTTATGAATGTGGTATTTGAGTATTTTCTTTCTCTCATCAGGCATGCTATATTTACTTTTCATAGTAAACTTGGATATTTACTTTTCATAGTAAACTTGGATTAAGTGTTCAACGTGCTCTATTGATGCTGTGGTTTTGGCACTTTTATGAAGAAGCTAATTTCTTTAGTTCAAAATATAATAAATGTGGAACCTGGGCAGCAATGTTAAATTCATTGTAGTGATTGATGCATAATGTCCGTGTAGGGTCTTCATGGCACTTTTGTTTATTTATTTACTTTTTTGAATTTTGTACAGCTTAAAAAAATTGAAGTTATTTGACTATAAACACAACATGACAGAATGATTCACTATTGAAAAGTGTTTTTTGGTTGGTGAATTCTTTGAAATATGATCTGTTTATTGCATCATTATTTTGTAAGGCTATGAAATTTATATTGAGTTGAAGACTGAAAACAGGCCGTTTGATGCTAAATTCACAAAATTGTTACATCATCATGACACATTATGTAACCAAACTGCTAAATTCACAAAACTACTATTGGCAATAAGGCTGTGTTTTTCTTTTTTTTTCTTTTGGAATTGGGGCAGTAAGGCTATGTGATTGTTGGTTTTGGGAGTGGAATTGGATCCATAGTAAATTTAATTACACATTTTTTACAAAATAAAATAGAAGCGTAAACAAAAATATTATTATTAATAGTAACACTTTCTTCATTTATTGTACTAATTCCATACATGGCATGTCCATGTTTCAATCTGAATTTTAGATCTCTATTGAACATGCACTGACTTTTCCTCTTCTTTCTTGGAGTTTGGTCTAATGTCATTTATTTACTTGCTGATAAATTTGTGAGCTAGGATATATTAGGATCCATGTATTAAGCCAAATTAACTTATTTTGTCACTGTAGCAATTGGTAACAACTCTCCCTGTCTCTCTCTACTTGATATATGAAAATTGTTAATAATATCAACATTTTTTAATATTATGCTTGTAATCTTCTCTCTCTCTCTCTCTGAAAGTGCATATTAATTCAAGTTTAATTGTTTTTCAAAGCTCTAGTTTGTCCTTGACCTTAACACCTTTAGGTAATTGAGTTGAATTTGAATTTCTCAGATCTTTAACCTCAGCTTGTTTACGTATAATCTCGTTTTTTGTTAGTGATCGTAATGTGAAATGTCAAACAAATTGATGGTCTTTATTCTATTAACCCATTGCTTTTGAACAGGTTACTGCATTAATTTTTGTTTTAATGATCGCATCCACTATACTTATTTGGATTGGGATGGGAAGGAATCCTATTGACTCAGAAGTGGTGGCCCGGGTATGGACTTACTTCTGATTAGTTTTACTGTTGACGCATTAATATTCTCAAGGAGTTCATACTGACTTTGTTTTCATGCACTAGTTAGCCAATATTGTTACAATCTGATTGCACAACTATTAAATGTTAGATTGGTAAAAAATGATTCCAATGGTAAGAAGTGGGTTTTGAATGGTTTCAAAATGATTTTCAAGTTTTCACCTTGCAAGAAATGCACTTTCCAAGGTTATTTTTATTTTTATTTTAATTTCTTTTGTAAATTTTAATTTTCTTGTCATTAATAATTAGTTACACAATGGTACAATGGTTGTAATCATGTAGGTATATGTAGATTTTTCTGCCATAGTGACCCTTTTATTAGGAGGAGCATTAGGATGTTATGGTGAGCATCTATTATTGTATCATAATTTTTAGGTGTCTTGTCCATTGCATTTATCATCTAATGCAATAGTCATACGAACCTTGTTCACATAAAAGAAAGAGCATGATAGTAGCTTCAATGAACTAGAATTGTGTTTAATTACTGATTGTTTTCTAAGGTACTATGGTTGGCTGAATGGAATTTTTTTCTTTGATATTTGGTGTTTTCCTGCTTTTTGATTAGATGTGCTCCCATTGAGACTGTCTCAATACCCATTTTTTCTGTGATGAAAATAATTTCATCGTTGGATGATCAAGTCCTGTAGAAATTGTTTTAGGGGTAAATTCAAACCAATCCATGAGTCCCTTTTCCCCTGTTATATAAAGTTTTTAGTTCATTAGCTAGGTACTTTTTCAGCCTTTCAAATATCCCCCTCCCCCTCTCTGGTTTGGCTCTGTGAGGCTCTTTATGCATTCTAAAACCATATTTTTCTTTGTTGTTGCTGTTGCTTTTGTGCAGTTCTACGGCCTTTATTATTCCACTCTCGAAAATGGATAGCAACGACTCAGTTCTTTTTAATTATGTTCCTATTCATTTATTTGATTCTATAGTCAATTATGTTTAATCTGTAGCTGGTGTCTCATAGTGGATTACGGGGATAGGAAATCATCAAGGATGAAAAGGCTTTTACTCAAGAAGGCTGGTTGTCCTAAACAATCAATGGGGTATGGCTTTTGGGACAATTAAGGGGCTAAATCCCTATATTACTTTGTGCAATACTCTTTGGCAATGCCTACAATCGATTCCTAGTGCAGCCTTCTAGCATTTTCCTTTTTAATAAGCCACATAGAGATTGTTTTCCTTGATTAGAGGACATGATATCCATCATTCTTGACAATGTCACCTCCCAACAAAATTTTACACTTTGACCACATCAGACTCTCACGGGGGAGCTATGTTGTTTAAGATGACTTGTGAACTCTTTAACTATTTTTGAAAGTTCAATGGGGGAAGGATGTGGAAGAACTATCTTTTCCCTAGTTTTAAACTTGAAAAATACATCATTTGTAGCATGGAGATAATTGGTAATGGAGGCTTAAAATTCTCTTGACTCAGCAGAAGATGAAAGTTTTATTCTAACATATGTGAAGTTGGAGAAACCTCAGTCGTACATCCAAAACTAAAAGGTTTAGTTCGTAACTCAAAAGTAATTATCCGCTCTCTCTATTTGTTTTTCTCATGAGAAAAATGAATAGACCCTCCCCCTCTTTAATCCTGGACTTAGATTCTTCAACTGATGACTAAGATTTCTCCCATTTTACTGCTAAAGTTGGAGCCCTAAATTCAGTGAATCATGGTTTAAATGGTGGGGCTGTGGAATAGAACTTTTGCTCATATTTTGTACCCTTTCAATTGTTAAAAAACATGTATACTATGTATGAAGGTTTCTTGAGTTACTGTTCTCCTTATCTCTTTGAATTGCATGTTTTCTATTAGTTCTTATTCAATGATTTTTATATTCAAGACTCGTATTATTCTTGAAAATGAGGAAAGTAAGATCTGAAAGAGCTTCTTCTGAAATGCGGAAGGTATTGAGTTTATTGTTTTTCTATAAGTTTTCTTTGCTAATGATTTTTAATTATGTAGTTGTTTGTACTAATGACATAATTTTACCTTTTTGTATCTGTGCTATGTAGTCTACTACAATCATCCCTAAAAAATATATCATATAAATTTAAGTTATACTGAAGCTCCTTGGTTACTAATGCATTAATGTTTACGATAACTTTATATATTATGCATACATACATGTATAGATATATATTGCTATAATTGCTACTGTAGAGGGCAAAAATCCATTCTAAGAATATGAACAAGATGAATGTTTCAGGTTCTGTGTAGCAGTGATCCTGCAAAACAAATAAGCGGTAAACACCTTGGACCGGTTGTGGCATGGCCAGCAACAGTCGGTCAGATAGATTTCTTGGGAAAGAATTCACAGTAGAGAGCTCACAGTGCCTTACTAATAGATTTCTCATATCTCTCCCCGTTAAAGTCGGGTAATACTTATACATTGTGTGACTTATCCTCTAAGCTCTATAACTACTTCAAGAGAACATGGTGGCACCACTCCTAAAGCATAGTCAACTCCTGTTCCAACTTCCAACATCTTTCTGCAAGTTGCCCACTTTCTTAGTTATTAGGGGGTGATCCCCTAACTGTAGGCATGATCTTCCAACAACCATTATGAGTACCTTTGCTCAGTACAAGCCACATCTGTCAGCTATCTGTTAATGCCAACCACATACAATCTCATCAAGTAGCCTCAGAGTTTGTGGGGCTTGTCCCCGGAACACACGTGTCTGGTGCTTAAAATTTCATCTCCCACTGCTACCATTTCAGAATCCGTAACCCTTAGCGAAGTATTGTTTTCTGTGCAGGTTGCAGGCTTGGGCAATTGTGTCTGTTCTATGTTTTACTTCAAGTGCTTTGGTTGCTTTTTTTACTGATATACCCGTATGTACTTGTCTGCTGGTCCTTCAATTATCATTTTCAATTCTCCAACTCTAGTTGCGTTGCGTTGCATATTACATTTTTTTCCCACCCTTTAAAAACTTACACGGTTAACAATGTAGATGCTTTATGACTGGAATCATGAGCATGTTGACGGTGTCTATACCTCTCTTCTGCTGATTTTGTATTACTTCATAGGTATTTGTTTTAACTTCTCCCTTCATGTTTCACATTGCTAAGCATTTCGGCCCGTTCGGGGCCGAAATTGCGAAATGACCACCGGAACCATCGACACTTGGCATGGACAGCTTGTTCAAGCCTAAATAGACTTGTAGGAACAAGCGGGACCTCAATTGGATTTTCAGTTAAACAATTAGAAGGAAAAATGTAAAACACAAGACTTAAAAGGTCCGTTTAGGGGCCGAAATTCGAAATGACCACTGAAACCACTGAAACTTGGCACGGACAACTTGTTCAAGCCTAAATAGACTTGTAGGAACAAACGGAACCTTAATTGGATCTCCGGTTAGAAAATTAGAAGGAAAATTGTAAAACACAAGACTTAAAAGGCCTGTTCGGGGGCCGAAATTTCGAAATGACCACAGAAACCATCGAAACTTGGCACAGACAGCTTGTTCAAGCCTAAATAGACTTGTAGGAACAAACGGGACCTCAATTGGATCTCCGGTTAGAAAATTAGAAGGAAAATTGTAAAATACAAGACTTAAAAGGCCCGTTCAGGGGTTGGAATTGCGAAATGACCACCGAAACTTGGCATAGACAGCTTGTTCAAGCCTAAATAGACTTGTAGGAACAAACGGGACCTTCATTGGATTTTCGGTTAAAAAATTAGAAGGAAAAATGTAAAACAAAAGACTTAAAAGGCCTGTTCGGGGGCCGAAATTTCAAAATGACCACCGAAACCACTGAAACTTGGCACAGACAGCCTTTTCAAGCCTAAATAGCCTTGTAGGAACAAACGGAACCTCTATTGGATCTCCGATTAGAAAATTAGAAGGAAAATTGTAATACACAAGACTTAAAAGGCTCGTTTAGGAGCCGAAATTGCGAAATGACAACCGAAACCACAAAAACTTGGCGCGGACAGCTTGTTCAAGCCTAAATAGACTTGTAGGAACAAATGGGACCTTGATTGGATTTCCAGTTAGAAAATTACAAGAAAAAATGTAAAACACAAGACTTAAAAGGCCGTTCAGGGGCGAAATTGCAAAATGACCACTGAAACCACCGAAACTTGGCACGGGCAGCTTGTTCAAGCCTAAATAGACTTGTATGAGCAAACAGCACCTGATTGGACTTCCCGTTATAAAATTAAAATCAAAATTGTGAAGTTCATATCGAGGTTTTTTTTTTTTTTTTTTTTCGAGGTTTTTTTTTTTTTGGTCAATCTAATATTGTTTTTTGTTTTTTCGTATGACAGATTGGCAATGGTGGAAAATAGTTTGGGCTGCATCAGAAGATTTGATTTTGTGTTTTTGGAAATATTTTGACATAGGATTTTGGTAAATGATTTATGGATTAAATGTTTAGCATCAAAATATTTGGTGTTGTGTTTTTGCAAATATTTTGACATAGGATTTTAGTAAATGACTTGTTGGTTAGATGTTTAGTATCAAAATATTTGGTTGTGTTTTTGAAAATATTTTGACATAGGATTTGGTAATGTATTTATGGGTTTGATGTTAATAGTTTGTATGTACTTTGGTATGCATGTTTTAGATTGTCAGAGAATTGTAATTATGTTTATTGAGATTTTTCATAGCTGTTAATTTTGAATTAGTATGAATGTCTTGCACAGGTGTATTATTATTTACATTACATTTGTGTATATATTGTGCACAGGAAAACAGGTGTTTTGGATTATTTTGAACAGGAAAATTATTGAAATCAAAATTTGTGTAGTGAATTTTTAGTGACAGGTGGTATTTTGGTCGCTGTTAATATATTTGGCGACAACATATTGTTTTTGTCGCTAAAAGTTAGTAGTGGTTATTCCAAGAACTTTTAGCAACCAAAACTTTCTCGTCGCTAAAAGCGTGATTTTTAGCGACCAAATTAATTTTGTCGTTAAATAGTACTTTTGGCGACGCATTAATTTGTTGCTAAAACTACATAGCCTATCCAAATTTTAACCTTTTTAGTGACAAAATGTAATTTTATAGGGACAAAATATATGATTTTTGGCAACCAATTTTGCTTGTCGCTAAATGTCTACATACGGTGACAATTTCTGATTTTGTCGCCAATACTTTTAGTGACAGGCCTTTGGCGACCAGTTGTATACTTGTCGTCGATTCTTTTGGTGACGAAATTTGTACTTTTGGCGACCAGTTTTTGGGTCGCCAAATGTGTTTTTTGTTGTAGTGAAAATATATGCCACATATGAAGAGAAGATTGAAATCCTTGAGATGTCACAAACTGCATTGGAAGAGATGGTTGGTCAAAAAGATGAAGAACTCAGAGATGCTAGAGCCACAATTGCTATGTGGAACAAAGGGTCAAAGACATTGGAAGACATCCTCGGGTCTCAACAAATGAGTTGTGACAAAAGTGGGCTAGGCTATGGTAATGCGATAGTTCACAAGGGATAGGCATCTACATCACATAACATCAAGACTTAAACAAAAGGAAAGCTGAAGGTTCAACAGGTGTAGACACCCCATTTTTGACCATCCTCAAGACTTGGGCGTCACCATTTGAACACTCAGTGATCATCCTTGTTTGTGTTCGTCTTGAGTTCCCGGAGGTCTCGGCTACGCGCCTTGCCTCAGGACCTCTCGACTCTACTGTTTTGTGTTTGGTTTTGTGCCAAACACTTGTGTTTTGGCTTTGGAGGATAGGGAATGGCTTATTGGCCATCCCCACACACCACCGGCCGTGGCTTGAGGCCACCGGCTGTGTTTTGTTTCCACCGTCCAAATGTTTGGCCAGCCGGCACTATAGATGATCGACCAGCCATCTATTTTAGCCAAATTGCATTTTTGGCTGGCCGACCACTGTTCATATGCTTTTGTAGATATTTTCATGCCACCTGTGATAGTTGGCATTCACTCTGCTCCCCTCCATACACGTGTATGGAGGGATTTCCCTCTTATCTAGCTTGCTTTGGAAGCTTTACAAATTGGATTGTCTATAAGAGGGAACCTCTCCTCCCTCCTCTAGGTTACAAAAGATTTCCAAAGAGACCTCTGATATTAGGGTTAGGGTTTGTATCCATTCTATCTCTATATCTCTCTCTTTCTTTGCCTTATGTGTGTTTTAGTCTTACTATTGCACACAAACACCTAGTCTTACACCCTTTCTTGGTTGCTGAGGGGCCAGAGGTCTGCTCTTGGTGTTCTTGGGTGGTTTTGAGCTCAAAGAAGCAGCTGGTCCACCATTTGTGAAGAGGGTCTTCAAGGGTAACATTCTTGTTTTTTTTACCCCATTTTTGCATAGTTTTTTCGACTACCTTGAAACTATTTTTAGACTTTGTGTATAACATATAAAAGTCTTATTTTTGTCTACTCTAAATATTTGTTTAGAGTGTTTTGAGCTTTGAGGTTGTTTGAACCCTCTTAAGCCTTGTTAGGCTCCATTTTTGTGCATTTTTGGTGAGCTCCGGGACCATTGTGTTTGGGCCTCCTCACCACTAAAATCTTGAGGGATTTCAGTGGTGAGGATGGTGCCTTGAGGTCCTAAGAAGGAGAGGGCCACCCCCTCTCCTTGTTGTCCTTGAAAAGGACCATTTTTGCCTCATGTGTGAGCACCTAGTTTAGGTTCATGTTGATCATGCCTTAACTGATTTTTGTGCTTATATTGCCATGATATAGCATTGTGTTAAGTTGGTTTAGGTACACCATGCACTGTTTTTACTTGGTTTAGACACACCATGCTTAGCTTGTATACATGTCTTGTAATGCCATGATTTGCCTTAACATGTGCCTAGCATTTAGACTACCATGCTCATGTGTTTTGGCCTAGCTTTGTGAAGCTTTTATGCTTGTTTTAGTATGCTAAGGGACTGTTTTTGGTCATTTGAGGCATCAATGCTTTGCTTTGTATAGCTACCATGCAAACTCTCTTGTATGTCTTGAGCATTGACCCCTCTAGCATGCCATCCTTGCATCATTTCAGTGGTTTGGAACCACTTGTCATGTTATTTCAGTCCTTGTGGCATGCCTATATGCTTGCATTTGATATCCCTTTAATGTGTTAAAAGGTTGTTGTCTTATGCTCCTTGTTTGGGCCCTTGTGCATGCTTCCATACTTAAGCCATTTAGATGCCATTTAGGTGGGTTTTGAGGCTCATTTTAGCATGTCACATCTCTATTTTCAGTCACTTAATTCATGCCATGTGTGGTTGCACTAAGTGTAGTTCAATGCTTCTTTGGTGAGCCTTAGGCTTTAGATCATTTGTTGTATGCTATGCTTGTCTTGTTTGCTTGTTTTGGCACCATCATTAGCATGATTTTCAGAGCTTACATTTCATGCCATATGCCCATGTTGTTCCTCTTTTAAGTGTGCTTAAAAGTTGTCTCTATGTGCCTAAGTGTTGGACCTTGCATGCATGCCTATTTGTATGTGTTTTGACTTCCATTCTTAAGCATGATGGCCACTGTTTTAGGCTTGTTTGAGGGCTGCCTAAATTAGTTTAAGTCCATCCTTCATGTGTTATAGCATGCTTGCCTCGTGCATTGTTGCATACTTGGTCTATTACATGTTATTGCTTGCTTGAAATCATGATGCATTTGGCATGTATTTCATTGGTCAAGTTGCTTTGCATTGTTCCTATGATTAGTCCACTTTACATGTTGTTGCATGTTTGCCACTAGCATAGTTGTCACATGCCTTGCATGCTCATTTTGCATACTTAGCCTCCATGTCTAGGTTGTTGGCACTACAGATTGAGGCATCCCTCATCTCAGAAACAACATCACCTTGCTAAGAATGAAGAAACTTTCTTTTAATAAACATTGTAAAAGTATGTGCACTCACGACAGACTTGAGGAGTGCATGAGATGGAAACAAGACAAAGACCTCTAATCTTGAGATACAATATTTATGACTGAATTTGTTTTGTGTCATTGCTTTATGAAGAAACTATTTTCAGAAAATCCTTAATATCTAAAACAGTTTCAACATGAGTTTGCAATAGAGCCTGTTGTGCTTGTATTACAGAGTGTTGGCAATTTGAACTTTGAAATGCCATGTTTATGGTAACCCAAAATCTTAGGTCTTGTTGAAGCTGATAACTAGGGAGAATTGTTGCAATATCTTTTACTTTGCTTATCACTCAGAAAATAAATGCTCTCCTTCTCTTGGAACAGTTTAAGTAAGAAAAGATGGTATATGTAGTATTACTCTTTGCAGCTTAAACTGTTGTTGTATTAACTGTGGAACTTACTTTGTCTCCTATGACACTGCAAATGAGCTTTAAGCAAGATTCAACCAAAAACTTCACAACTTGTTTTGCATCTACGTAACATTTAGCAATTCCATGGTTTGGGCTTGTTTTGAAATTTTTTACAAGACACTTAGTATTTGTCAATGGGCTAAAATAGCCCAAAAACAACTATAAGTTGTCACACCACTATCTTTATTTTTTTGTATTGGCTGGAGGATTTGTGTTGTTTAGTCTCAAGGAAATTTGCTGAAATGTGTTCATGTTGCTGAACTGTGTTCATGCTGCTATTCATGTGTTTATGCATAGGTGCTAGCTAATGGTTGGATGGCTGAATGAATGAGCTGGGTTGTTGTGTTGGTTGGTCTGTCTTAGATGATTGGCTGTGAGATTTTCTCTTATTTTAACTAGGGCAATTGCAAATCAGCTAAAAAATGTAATAATAATTACAAAAACTTACTTGTCATTATTTGCACCAAAAATACAACGTGACTTGCAAATCTCATATTTTGGCAATTGCTTTCAACCCTTTCCCCCCCCCCCCCCCCCGCTGAAAGGCACTTTTCACATCCATTTGGAACAATTTAACCCACGAAAGCATGCAACACCCATTAAAATGCGAATAGATTTGAGACGTGCAACGGGGGAAAACATCTCATCATAATCAACGCCCTCTACTTGAGTATACCCTTGAGTAACCAACCTCACTTTATTTCTAACCACAGCACCATTCTCATCAGATTTATTTTTTAAAAATCCACTTGGTACCTATCACATTCATGTCTCTGGGTCTTGAAATAAGAGTCCAAACTTTGTTACATTCAAATTGACCTAATTCTTCATGCATTGCATTAACCCAACTATCATCTAGTAAGGCCTCTTTTATATTCTTAGGTTCAATAACGAAACATAGCACAAATGAGATACCTCTTCCCGAATTTGTTTCCGGGTTTTCATTTGTTCAGAGACACTTCCAATTACCTGTTGAGTTAGATGATTCAGTCTTACCCTTGCTGATGGTTTTAACTCTGGACTGGTAGTAACGAAAGCATCAAGGGTGATGTCTTTTTGTGCACTCTTTGGACTCAGACTTACCATTAAAGTGGATGCTGGCTACCTTCTTGAG
>NW_021027508.1:47401-103344 GCF_004153795.1 Camellia sinensis
TGTCTTTCTGAATGGGTACTTGAAAGAAGAGGCTTATGTTGAGCAACCAAAAGGGTTTGAGGACCCAAAATGTCCAAACCATGTCTACAAACTAGACAAGGCTTTGTATGGGTTGAAACAAGCCCCTCGAGCTTGGTATGATAGACTTAGTACCTTTCTGCTTGATAATGATTTTCAAAGGGGTAGTGTGGGCAAGACCTTATTTGTGAAACATACTAAGTCTCATATACTTCTTGCTCAAATTTATGTTGATGATATTATGTTTGGATCCACTACTGATTTTCTTCTGAAATATTTCTCAGATTGCATAACACATGAGTTTGAAATGAGCATGATGGGGGAGTTGTCTTACTTCTTGGGTCCTCAAATTAAACAGTCTCCTTCGGGTATGCTTGTTTCTCAAACCAAGTATGCCAAAAACCTTGTGTCTAAGTTCGGTCTAGAGTCAGCCAAACATGCTCGCACTTCCATGAGCACTAGCCTTCACCTTTGCAAAGATTACTCTAGTACTAATGTTGATCCTACCCTTTACAGGGGTATGATAGGGAGTCTCTTGTACCTCACAACCAGTCGTCCTGACATTGCATTTAGTGTAGGTGTTTGTGTCTGTTATCAAGCCTGTCCTAAAGACTCTCATCTGCTTGCAGTTAAACGCATCATTAAGTATATAAATGGGACATTGGGGTATGGGATTTGGTTCACGACTAACTAGGCAGGCCGTGCTGATGATTGTAAGAGCACATCTGGTGGGTGTTTTTACCTTGGGAATAATTTGGTTGCCTGGCATAGCAAAAAGAAAAATGTTATATCTCTTTCGGCTGCTGTGGCTGAGTACATTGCAGCAAGGAGTTATTGTGCCCAAATGTTGTAGATGAAACAAATGCTTCATGACTATGGTTGTTACGCCCCAAAATTTAGACAATTAAATATTAAATTAGGACTAAACCCCAATCAATATTCCATCATCCAAATCCTAGGGGTAAAACAAAATCTAAACATTCACGTCTCCAAAGGGTTTAAGTAAATTTCCATCCTCAAAACATTAGTAAATTTCCATCCTCAAGGATTACAGGGGATAAAAAAAAAACTAACAAACCCCCAACCAAACCATCCATCCTAATTTTATAACTAACCAATACCTCCAACATTAAAGTAACAATAAATAGTCAAAATAACTTAAATAATGTAAGGTTACAAACCATGCCAATTTATCAAAATACTAAGATCATAAAAAAAAAAAAAATACATAAACTAATAGCAACCCTAAGCTCAAGAAAACAAAATAAATCCACGAGACATGTCCAACAACTATAGTTATTCCACATCACCACAGTAGTCTCAACTAATCCTGCAAAGGAAGCTCGGCTGCGCTCAAACAGAACACATCCGAGTTGCCAAGAGACAAAATGGGTCAGTAAACAGGTATACTAGTATGAGTACAAGATTTAACACCCACGTGTCCACCAGACACAAACAAAAATACATTTAATTCTTGTTACGGGACAAGACAAGTAGTTCCATCTGCACCGAGACAAATGGGTAACTTCCCGAGATACGGTGGCATTTAGTTTCTTGCCCGTACACAACGAAATATAAATTAAGTATAAAATAAACAAAATAAAAATAAAAATATGGTAATTCAGCCCTCCATAAAAGTTTAGTAAGATCTACCATTCTACAAAAAAATAAAGTTAGTATAATTTAATCACAAGTAACTTGCTGAAGAAGTATAAAAGTGCATTGTTTCATACTTAAATAATTTGAATTGACCAAAACTCAAAAAACTAAAGTTGTACAGAATCAAATTTCCTAAAAGGCAACGCGGATGAATTTATTAGAAACTGGATAGGTTGAGAGAAAAACTTAATAGAAAATCCTAAACGAAATTCGATCGAAAAATATGGAACTGAAAACGAAAAGAAACTGTTGTAAGATGAATTTTTTCGGAAATGTTCAAAGCACAAAAAGTGTTCAGAATAATGTTTTACTTCAGTTTTCGCGAAACCAATAAAAATGAGCTCATTTCGTGGGTTAAAAGTTGTAAGTTTTAACAAAGGGCTAAATTGTAGGAAAAAAAGTATTTCACAAAAGGTATAAATTTTGAAAAAAGGTGTAAGTTTTTTAACAAAAAGGTGTAAGTTTTAACAAATGTGCAAATTTTAGGAAAGAAAGTATTTCAAAAAAGGTATAATTTTTCAGAAAATGTGTAAGTTTTTTCAGAAAAAGGTGTTAAGTTTTTACAAGTGTGTAAGCTTTAACAAAGGTGCAAATTTGAGGAAAGAATTTATTTCACGAAATGTGTAATTTTTCATAAAAGGTGTACGCTTTTTTAGAAAAATGT
Source organism: Camellia sinensis (assembly GCF_004153795.1). Classification (NCBI taxonomy): domain Eukaryota; kingdom Viridiplantae; phylum Streptophyta; class Magnoliopsida; order Ericales; family Theaceae; genus Camellia; species Camellia sinensis. The sequence goes on from NW_021027508.1 coordinate 49,743, forward strand.
GTAAGTTTTAAAAAAGGTGTAAATTTTAGGAAAGAAAGTATTTCACAAAAGTAACTTTCAGAAAATGTATAAGTTTTTTCACAAAAAGGTGTAAGTTTTCACAAATGTTTAAGTTTTAACAAAGGTGCAAATTTTAGGAAAGAAAGTATTTCACAAAATGTGTAATTTTTCAGAAATATGTAGATTTTTTCACAAAAAGGTGTAAGCTTTAACAAAGGTGTAAGTTTTAGGAAAGAAAGTATTTCACAAAAGGTATAACTTTTCAAAATTTGTGTAAGTTTTTTCACAAAAAGGTATAAATTTTCACAAAAGATGTAAGTTTTTACAAAGGTGTAAGTTTTAACAAAGTTATAAATTTGAAGAAAAAATTATTTCACAAAAGGTGTAACTTTTCAGAAAATGTGTAAGTTTTTTCACAAAAAGGTGTATGTTTTAACAAAGGTGTAAATTTTAGGTAAGAAAGTATTTCACAAAAGGTGTAACTTTTCAGTAAAGGTGTAAGTTTTTTTTCACAAAAAGGTGTGTTTTGTTGGAACAATCTTCTGTGTAAAAGAAATAATTTGAAACCAAATCAAATAAATAAAAATAAATCACTTACATAATTTATTTTACCAAACCGAATAAAACTTTAAAAGATCAAGTCGAGTGTGTAACACTCTATCCTTAAGACAGATTCGTCTCACTACGGTGCTTACAAATAAAAGGCATCTATCTCCTAGGATAGAATGCTCTTCACAAATTGTAGTAGTACTCCAAACAATTTGTACGGTGAACAAAAACCTGTGTTTTATACTCTCTGAATTTTTCTATAAAACTAGAATAAAGAACCATGTGGTGAAATAGCAAAACCGGGAAGGGGATAGATTTTTTTTTTTTTGTGGATATTTTTGATCATGAAATTTGCTGGAACATGCCTGGAATTTATAGACCCAAATAGGTTTGAATTTGAAACCGAACAGGTAGGTTTTGAATTCAACAGGTGTAGTAACTGTTGGAACAGATAACTGCTAGGCAGTTTTTATTTGTTTGAAACTGCTGGCAGATTTGAATATGTTTGGGTAGTTTAAATTTGTTCTGTGTAGAAACTGTATCTGTCCGGGCGCAACAGATTTGAAAAACTGTTTGGACAGTTTAATCTGTTTGGAAAAATTGGAATGGAGGAAGTAACACTAGACAGGAAATTAAATGCAAGTTTGAATTAATTTTGTTAAGAATTTTGAAAAATATTCAAATAAATTTTCTCCAAAAAATTAATATTAGGACCAACCTGACCCGCAACCTACACCTGAGCTTGGTGGCAACGGCGGTGGCGCCCGCGCGTGTGGTGGTTTGAACCAAGGTTTAATTTGTCCATAACTCCTCTCTTCTACAAACTTGGGGTGCCCCTTGGGGCCCAACCCAAGTGCTGCCACCTTGAACTTATATACACACATAAGTCCTCTTAAGTTTTCAATGTGGGATAACCATTTCAAGGAAACCCACATTTTACTTCTTTAATAGTCCATTCTACGAACCTGAAAACGACGTCAAGTTCCCATTCACTCATAAATTGTTTTGACGAACCGTCTTCACCGTATGAATTGCCATGCGGCAAGGAACACGTCACGTCTTTGGACCCACCTCAAAAGATGTGTAGACTCCACTCAAATTTCGGCTCAAAGTTGGCCCAAAATAAGCCTATAAAAACCAAATTTCCAACAATCCCCCACATGAATGGAATTTGACGGGGAGAAAATGCAACAATATGATCTAATTACAGAGAGTGTAGAAATTGGGAATATTTTGCAAAGAATAGGTAGCTTTTGGCTTTGAACCTTCCCTTGTGAGATACAATCGGATTTACTAGCTAATCAATGAACATAAGGTCTTGACTTGTTTAGCCATTTGTGTAAACCAAGACAATAGAACTCACACAGTATATCACCAGACATAGTTTAGTTCTCACTATTGTGTTCATTTTGGCCTGAACAGCCTGGTCTTTCATAAGTGCTCTAGAGAATTGTAGCCTTTCACAAATCTCATAGAACCGGCTCAGTTCACACTCATATAGGTGATTCTTATGAAGAGTATCCTACTATACTTCACTAGGTATACTTGGATATAAGAATCATTTAAAGTATTACTTAACCTAAAATACTGCAGACATCACTATTTCATCATAGAAATGGTAGGATTTTGACTCCCCAATGACCCTTCTAAGTCATACACAACTCGGTTGTCCCTTTGAACCTAGATCTTGGGATCTCCCGTCAACTAGGTTGGGTTGCCGTTGTTATAACTCTTATTTAATAGGCTTAAGTCCTATTCCCTTCGACGAATTTTCAACTAACTTTTTTGCTAACCCTTGAGTTAGTGAATCTGCTATGTTGCTTTTAGACTTCACATATTCAATGGAAATAATTCCATTAGAGAGTAGTTGTCTTACGGTGTTTTGTCGATGACGAATATGTCGTGACTTACCGTTATACATATGACTATGTGCTCTATCAATTGCTGATTGACTATCATAATGTATGCATATAGCAAGCACCGGTTTTGGCTACAATGGAATATCTCAAGGAAGTGCCGAAGCCATTTTGCCTCTTCCCCTGCTTTATCTAAAGCTATGAATTCTGATTCCATAGTAGACCTGGCAATGCAAGTCTGTTTGGAAGATTTCCAAGATATAGCTGCCCCACCAAAAGTAAAGGCATACCCACTGGTGGATTTTGAGTCTCTAGTATCCGATATCTAGTTTGCATCACAATATCCTTCAAGTACTGTTGGATATCTAGTATAATTAAGCCGAATGTTACTAGTAAATCTGAGGTATCTTGGAAGCCTTATAATTGGTTTCCAGTGTTCTACTCCTAGGTTACTCGTATATCTACTTAATTTACTTACTGCAGAAGCTATATCCGGGCGAGTGCAGTTCATCAAGTACATTAAGCTTCCAACAATTTGGACATATTCTAATTGAGAAATACTTTCCTATACATTCTTAGAAAGAAATAAATTAACATTCACAGGTGTTCTAGCAAGATGATCATCATCTTTGCTGAATTTGTCAAGTATTTTTTCAATGTAATGAGATTGTAACAAAGCATAACGTTCTGATATTTTGGTAATTTTCATACCAAGTATTACATTAGCAATCCACATGTTCTTCATGTCAAAATGTTTATTCAACATTTTCTTGATAGTTTTAATCATGTCATTATTACTACCTATGATGAGCATATCATCCACATAAAGACATATGATAAGATAACCGTTGCTAGTGTTTTTAATATAAACACATTTGTCGCACTCATTAATTTTAAATCCATTTGACATCATTATCTTGTTAAACCATTGTTTTGGCACTTGTTTTAAACCATATAATGATTTAACCAATTTACACACTTTCTTTTCTTTTCCTGAAAAAAAAAAATCCTTTTGGTTGTTCTGTGTAAATTTCTTCATCTAACTCACCATTTAAGAAAGTGATTTTCATATCCATTTGATGAATTTTTAGATTGTTTAGAGATGCAATGGCAATTAGCATTCTAATGGATGTTATTTTAGTAACTGGTGAGTACGTGTCAAAGTAATCAAGTCCTTCTTTTTGTCTAAAACCTTTGGCCACAAGTCTTGCTTTGTATTTGTCAATTGATCCATCCGCTTTCATTTTCCTTTTGAAAATCCACTTGTACCCAAGAGGTTTACAACCTGGTGGTAAGTCCACTAATTCCCAAGTGTGATTTTGCAGGATGAATTTAACTTCACTATTTACAGCTTCTTTTCACAAAGGAGCCTCAAGACTGGACATAACTTCTTTAAAAGTTAAAGGCTCATTTTCTAACAAAACTGTTAGGAAATCTGGACCAAAAGATTTTGAGATTCTAGCACGTTTACTACGCCTAGGTTCCTTTTCCTTATTTTGATCTATGTAATAACCCTCACACTGTCCTAACCATACTCATATACATTCATATGATTCTGTCTTGTTAAGCTTGCATTTCAAGTCTTGTCCTTGTTCGCTTAAGTGTTACAGCATGCTTTGTACCTTACTCGGTGTGGGTTTAGCCGAGGTCACCCTGAGCCTAGGTCAGTTTTGAACCTCTTGCATCTAAGATCATCTTGGAATTTACTTTGGTTGACTCCACCTTCGCTCTGACGTGTTGGTCGAGATGTCACTATCTAGGCCGAGGTGTTCATCGCCGAGGCTGAGATGTGTATTATCTAGACCGAGATGTTACCCTTGAACCCCAAGTGACCTTACTCCTGGATTGGTACGACCTAGACCGAGGTGTGGCACATCTACGCCAAGGTGTGGCACAGCTAGGCCAAGTATTGTCCTTTCTAGCTGATGTCCTTGCCCCTTGCTTGCCGAAGTCTTGTTGTTAGCCTATGTCGTTACTTGTTGGGGTGCTCTTGCCGCCTAGCTTGTTAAGTACACTTTGTCATAGTCTTGTGTTTTCACTCAGTCACCTTATTGAGTAGAACCAACCAATCGTTGCCACGTACCCCTGCAGAGGGTTAAGTCAGCCGACAGACCCAGAAATATACATTTTGTATTATATCTTTGCCTTGTAGAGAGAGAGAAGCTTTAGGAAGAAGAAGAAGTTTTAGAGTGAGAGAGTAGGCTTTCGAGCTTGATTCCTAGAGATCAAACCGTTAGATTCGTGTATTGAGGTTAGATTCTTGATTTGCTCTTGTTGTTCTTTATGTTTATCTAGCTGCATTGCACTATCGAACTTGTTCTGCACGACATGCATTGATTTAAAGTTGGTTTTAGAAAGAGAAAATAGTGTTCATGTGTTCTTGAAGAAAAAGTCTTGTTTTGATCCGAAAGTTTGCATCTAGAACCATGTTTTTGTGTTTGTTCTCACAAGACCTTTGAATATGGGTGCCCAGGTCCATGTTTTCGAACTCATAGCCCGAAATCTCAGACTTTGTAATAGCAAATCATGATCCTTGCATTCATCTTCCCCATGTTCATGTTCTTCATGTTCGTCATGTTCTTCAAGAGAGGGAAACCCAGATTTTTCCCGACTTTATTTCCTTGAATGTGGCCATTGAGGCCACACCTCGGCAAGGAGGTGTGGGACCTCGGCCTAGACCTGGTAGTTGCCCAGCATGTTTTCCCAAGATAAGAAACTGTGTTTTGTTTTGATTTGACTTAGTTTTGAAGAATGCCAAGGTCATTTGCATGCATACTTTGATTTGACTTAGTTTTTGAAGAATGCCGAGGTCATTTGCATGCATGCAAGACTTGTTTTGAGAAGTGCATTCAATAGACTTTGCCATGTGTTTGTAGGACGTGGACTTGCCTTGACCCCGACGTTTGAAGAACTATGTCAGTGGTATTTTTAATAAAGTTATGTTATTAAGTTTTGATAAAGTTTTGCTTTGCTTGTTTTGGAAAAGTATTTGTTCAGCATGAATGACTATCCCTATCTTGTGTATCAAGTATTAGCTTTGGTTTTGACAATCTTTGAAAGTTCGTACGTGCTAGGGGACTATAAGCATTTGTAGCACAATCTTTGAAAGTCCGTACGTACTAGGGGACTATAAGCATTTGTAGCACAATCTTTGAAAGTCCGTACGTGCTAGGGGACTATAAGTATTTATAGCACAATCTTTGTTAATGTTATCCCTTGGAACTTGAAAGATTTGTTAGATAAAATTGATTTGCCCTTGGATTTTGTACAAGATGTGATGTGCCTTGATTTGATAAAGACTTCAGATATCATTCATGTAAACCCCTTTATTATTTATACCATTCACTGAGTATCCAAACTCACCCCTCTCTATATATATGTAGGTGACGAGCAGGACGGCGGTGACACCTAGATGTACTTACCACTTGTTTTGGATTTTGCACTTTTGCAGCATCTTGAAGATTATGCTTCTTAGTTGTATTTCATATTTGATGGCTGAGAAGCCTTTTGGTCAAGATGTATTTTGTACTTCATTTTGTTGTATTAAAGTTATGTAAAGACGTATGCCATTCCATTTAACTTATGCATTGCTCTTATGGACTAATTAGATTTATATATATTGCTTCCGCACATGTTAGCCCCATATGTAATACTCTGATTGTGTGTGAATTTTGAAAGTTGGCCTTCGGTAATCTCAGATTACTGGCCATCACGGCACCATTCTACTAGGGGCGGAATGGGGTCGTGACAATCTATCTCTTGCTCTTGTTTTTGATCATATTCTTGATCATGACTAGTAATAGCATCATAAGATCTTTTATTAGTACTAGTCTCTTGTCTAGTTTTATTTGGAAACACATGTTCAAAGAAAAACGCATTCTGGGATTCAATAATAGTATTTACATGCATTTCGGAATGTTCTGACTTATGAATAAAAAATCGATATGCACTACTATTTATGGCATAACCAATGAAAATGCAATCAACAGTTTTAGGACCTTTCTTAGTTTTTTTAGGACTAGGAATAGCTACTTTATCCAAACAGCCCTACACTTTTAAGTATTTGTAGGATGGTACTCTCCCATGCCACAATTCATAAGGTGTTTGATTCATTTTCTTTCAAGGTACTTTATTTAAAATATAATTAGCAGAAAGTATTGCTTCTCTCCATAAGTTCTGAGGTAATCTAGAATTTATTAACATGACATTCATCATTTCTTTTAAAGTCCTATTTTTCCTTTCAGCAATTCCATTTTATTGAGATGAGTAAGGAGCGGTGGTTTGATGAATTATTCCATGTTCTTTACAAAATTCACTAAAAGTTTATTCATATTCACTACCTTTATCACTTCTAAGTTTCTTAATTTTCTTACCAAGTTAATTTTTAACTTCATTCTTATATTGAATGAAAGTTTCCAAAGCGTCATCCTTTGTTCGAATTAAATAAACATAACTATATCTAGTATAGTCATCTATAAAAGTGATAAAATATTTTTTCCCACCTCTAGTTTGTATTGATTTAAAATTACGAATGTCACTATAAATTAATTCAAGTGGTTCTGTACTTCTTTCAATTGAATGAAAAGGAGTTTTGGATAATTTTGCCTCAACACAAATTTCATATTTATGATTTAAATCAATGTCAAATTTAGGTAAATATTCCATATTAATTAATCTATGCAAAGATCCATAATTAATATGTCCAAGTCTACCATGCCATAAATTTGAAGACTCAAGCAAGTAAGAAGAAAATATATTTGTATTAATAATAGAGGGTGCAAAAGTCATTATATTCATTTTGAAAAGGCCATCAAACATGTGACCTTTTCCTACATACATCCCATTTTTGGTAAGTACAAACTTGTCACTTTCAAAAACTAGCCTAAACCTATTTTTACTCAACAAAGATCCGAAAACAAGATTATGACGGATGTTCGGTACATGCAACACATTGTTGAGAGTGAGTTTCTTTTTAGATATCATTTTCAGAATAATCTTTCATTGTCCTTCAACTTTAGAAGTCGAGGAGTTGCCCATAAAAGTTATTCATTGTTGTCCACTATAGAATAAGATGTGAACATCTTTATGTCGGCACAACTATGGCGAGTAGCAGCAGTGTCCACCCACCATTCTTTAAGATTTCCGATAAGATTTGCCTCGGAAACAACTGCAAAAAGATTTATGTCATCAACACCATTGGAAATTTTGTCCACTTCGATCATATTGGCTTGAGCACGCTTCTTGCTTGATCTTCCTTTGTCTTTGCATTTGCTACGGTAATCTTTAGCCCTATGTCCCTCTTTGTCACAGATGTAACATTTGCCATTAAACTTGTACTTTTTAGTTTCCTCTCCTTTAGATCCTTGTGCGAAACTTTCTCCAGAAAACTTTTGTTTCTTTGCTTTTAGAGCATGTTCCACCACATTTGCCTTGGACTCCATTGAATGCTTACCAGCTCGCTTCTCTGAATTGTGGTTGTCCTCCTCAATCCTCAAATGCACAATTAATTCCTCCAAAGACATTTCTTTGCGCTTGTATTTGAGGTAGTTCTTGAATTCCTTCCAGCCTTGTGGTAATTTCTCAATTAAGGCTGCAACTTGGAAGGATTCACTGCAAGACATGCCTTCTGCGTGAATGTCATGCATAATGAGTTGGAGATCTTGAACTTGGTTGATCACAGTCTTAAAATCAACCATCACAAAGTCCAGGAATTTGCCAATCACAAATTTTTTTAAGCCAACATCTTCTATTTTGTACTTTTTTTCCAAAAACTCCTAAAGTTCCTTTGCCGTTTTGATAGGACTGTAGACGTTGTATAATGTGTTGTCAAGTCCATTCAAGATGTAGTTATGGTAAAGGAAATCAGCATGTTTCCAAGCATCGACTGCAGCAACCACTTGCTAGTCGGTTTCGTCCTCTTTTAGAGTAGAAGCATCCTCACGGAGGAAATGTGCCAGGTTGAGAGTAGTAAAATAAAACAGCATCTTTTGCTACCATCTTTTAAAATCAGTTCCTGAGAACTACTCTGACTTCTTACCGTGATTGACTAGCACAGTCACAACATGAGGGGCTGGAGCAATTGCAGGCACCACACTAGTACTCGTTTGAGCATTAGTTTGACCAGTTTCAGTAGTCATGACTTCTAAATTATAAAACAAAATTATAATTAAAATTTTATACTACACAAAAAATTTAAACCAAAGCCACATAATTAAATTCCGTAAAAATAAAAATAAAAACAAGATTTGTAAATTTTCAATTAACTTGAAAATAAAATAAAATTTTATTTAAACAAATTAATTCCACACAAAAAATTAAATTTCTGTAACATTTCATTAACTAAAATTCTTTAAATTAATGAACACTCAGAAATTATTTCTGAAAACCAAAAATTAATTTCTGACAAACTTCACAAATACATATTTTGAATTGTTAATGACACCAGTATATTACTACTAGTTGTCAAAGAAAATAAACAATATATTACTACTATTTTTTTTTTCCAACCATAATATTTCTTTGTAAAACCACAGAAAATAATATATGTAATAAGAAGAAAGAGAAAAGGAAACAAACAAAAAATTCTGTATAAACAGAATAATTCGAGGTTGTCTTAAGATTTTTGGAACAATTTTCTGTGTAAAATAAATAATTTGAAACCAAATAAAATAAATATAAATAAATCACTTACAAAATTTATTTTACCGAACCGAATAAAACTTTAAAAGATCAAGTCGAGTGTGTGACACTCTGTCCTTCAGACAGATTCACCCTGCTATGGTGCTTACGGATAAAAGGCGTCTATCTCCCAGGATACAATGATCATCACAAATTGTAGTAACACTCCAAACAATTTTTATGGCGAACAAAAATCTATGTTTTATACTCTCTAAATTTTTCTCTGAAACTAGAATGAAGAACAATGCAGTGAAAAAGCAAAACCCGGAAAGGGGCATATTTTTCTAGATGTTTTTGATCATAAAATCTGCTGGAACAGGCCTGGAATTTATAGACCCGAACAAGTCTGAATTTTAAACCGAACAAGTAGGTTTTGAATTCAACAGGTGCAGTAACTGTTAGAATAGATAACAGCTGGGCAATTTTTATCTATTTGAAACTGCTGGCAGGTTTGAATCTGTCTAGGCAGTTTAAATCTGTTCTGTGCAGAAACTATATCTGACTGGGCGTAACAGATTTGAAAAACAGTTTGGAAAGTTTAATATGTTTGGAAAAATTAGACTGGAGGAGGTAACATTGGACATGAAATTAAATTCAAGTTTGAATTAATTTCGTTAAGAATTTTGGAAAAAAATTCAAATAAATTTTCTCCAAAAAAATGATATTAGAACCGACCCGACCTCCGTACGGTCAGTCAGACAGACGACGGCGGCGGATCGCACGCGTGCGTGGTGGTTTGAGCCCAGGTTCAATTTGTCCATAACTCCTCCCTTCTACAAACTTGGAGTGCCCCTTGGGGCCCAACCCAAGTGTTGCCACCTAAAACTTATATACACACATAAGTCCTCTTAAGTTTTCAATGTGGGATAACCATTTCAAGGAAACCCACATTTTACTTCTTTAATAGTCCATTCCACGAACTTGAAAACGATGTCAAGTTCCCATTCACTCATAATTGGTTTTGACGAACCGTTTTCACCGTGTGACTTGTCATGCGGCAAGGAACACATCACCTCTTTGGACCCACCTCAAAAGACCTATAGACCCCACTCAAATTTGGGCTCAAAATAAGTCTATATAAACCAAATTGCCGACATATGTTTTACACAAAAGGTGTAAGTTTTCATGAAGGTGTCAGTTTTAGCAAATGTGTAGATTTTAACAAAGAAAGTATTTCACAAAAGGTGTAACTTTTCAAAAAATGAGTAAGTTTTTTCACAAAAGGTGTAAGTTTTCACAAAGGTGTAAATCTTAGGAAATAAAGTATTTCACAAAAGCTGTAACTTTTCAGAAAAGGTGTAAGTTTCCAGAAAATGTGTAACTTTTTTCACAAAAGGTACAAGTTTTCAGAAAATGTATAAGTTTTGACAAACGTGTAAGCTTTAACAAAGGTGTAAATTTTAGAAAATAAGGTATTTCACAAAAGGTGTAACTTTTCAGAAAAAAGTGTAAGTTTTTTCACAAAAAGGTGTAAGTTTCCAGAAAAGGTGTAAGTTTTAACAAAGGTGGAAATTTTAGAAAGAAAGTATTTCACAAAATGTGTAACTTTTCAGAAAATGTGTAAGTTTTTTCACAAAAAGGTGTAAGTTTTCAAAAAAGGTGTAACTTTTCAGAAAAGGTGGAAGTTTTTTCACAAAAAGGTGTAAGTTTTAACAAAGATGTAAATTGTAGGAAATAAAGTATTTCACAAAAGGTATAACTTTTTAGAAAAGTTGTAAGTTTTCACAAAGGTGTAAGTTTTAACAAATGTGTAAATTTTTGGAAAGAAAGTATTTCACAAAAGGTGTAATTTTTCAGAAAAGATGTAAGTTTTTTTCAGAAAAGGTGTAAGTTTTCACAAAATGTGTAAATTTTCACAAAGGCGTAAGTTTTAACAAAGGTGTAAATTTTAGGAAAGAAAGTATTTCATAAAAAGTGTAATTTTTCCGAAAATGTGTAAGTTTTTTCAGAAAGATGTGTAAGTTTCCACAAAAGGTGTAAGTTTTTTCACAAAAAGGTGTAAGTTTTCATAAAAGGTGTAAGTTTTGACAAATGTGTAAGTTTTAACAAAACTGTAAATTGTAGGAAAGAAAGCATTTCACAAAAGGTATAACTTTTCAGAAAATGTGTAAGTTTTTTTACAAAAATGTGTAAGTTTTCACAAAAGGTATAAATTTTCACAAAGAGTGTATTTCACAAAAGGTGCAAGTTTTCAGAAAATGTGTAAATTTTTTTATAAAGAGGGTCTTTCACAAAAGCGGTAAGTTTTCACAAAATGTGAAAGTTTTCACAAAAGGCGTAAATCATTTCACAACTTGCGTAATTGATTTTTCAAAAAATACGTAAGTGATTGAAAATACATGGAAATCTTCGGAGAACACTTTTATTTCACAAAATTACGTAATTTTCACAAAGTCACGTAAGTTATGTCACAAAACTCAAGGTAGTTTACACAAAATGAGATGTAAGTTTGTTTCTCAAATTTTTTAACAATAGAAAAATGTGTAAGTCACTACAACAAATTACACTTTTGGCGACCAAAAGGAATTTATTCTCCAAAAGTTACATTTTTGGCGACTAAAAAATTTATTAGGCGCCGTTAGTTCGTGGTTTAGCTACTATATTATTATAGTCAATATATATTCTTTATTGGCGACTAAAAAAGAATTTAGTCGTTACATATGATGTAAATAGGCGACTCAAAAAATTTTACATGGCGTAAGTCTAGTTTTTAGGATACTAATTCTTATTTTAGTCGTCGTATACAATTATTTGCCAATAAAAGAAAGTTAAGTCACCAAATAACAGGCTTATTTTTCAGTTAGTCTTTGCTAATCAAATAATTTTGTCGGCAAATATAAACTTTTGGTGACTAAAAAAATTTAGTCGTTGTATGTTCAATTTTTATCGACGACCAAAAAAAAAAATAGTAGCGAAATTATACTTTCGGCTACAAAAAATTAGTCATTATTGACTAATATTTCCCGACAAATAATAAAGGGTGAAAATTTTTATTATCGCACCCCTCTTCTCTGTTTCACACAAACACTTTCTTCTATGTTCTCTCTCATACACACATAGAACAGTCACCACCAAACCTCACCCTCGCTCACCACCCATCAATCAGTCGCCACCGTCGTACATTGCCACTATCACCGCCGCAAATCAGCACTGCCACTACCGCAAATCACAGGTTCTCTCTCCCCCCCCTCTCACTCTCGATCTTGGTCTCTCTCTATCGATCTCGGTTTCTTCTTTGTCGATCTCGGTCTCTCTATTTCTGTCGATCTCGGTCTCTCTCTCTGTTGATCTCTGTCTTTGTCTCTCTCTCAATTCCTATCGATCTCGGTCTCTCTCTCTCTCTGTCGATCTCTCTTTGTCTATTTCTATTGATCTCGGTCTCTCTATCTCTATCGATCTCAGACTCTCTTTCTCTCTCTCTCCTTTTCCCCAAATTGATGGTTAAATACTTTTATTTATGTTGAGAAATTCATATCTCAGTGTTCTATGAAATGTTAGAAAGTTAGATTTTGATTCAAGTCGCATGATAATCAAATTGTTGAGGGTTAATTATGATGACACATGAAATTGAGGCAAAGAATGTGAATCCAATTAAGGGCAATAATGTACCAGCAGACTGAGGAAGTTGAAGACTTGTTTCTAGTTTGAATTTGAATAACCACTCATAATTGAGAAAATGTATTTATTTTTGTTTTTGCTTTTAGATTCGGCAATGTGTTGACTGGGGAAATAGAGATGTGCCAACAAATTACGCAGCAAACTGGTGTTATAGTCGATCCAATATACACGTTAGCCGCTTGGGAATTAGCAATACAACTTCGCTAGAGTGAGTCAAAAGGCGGTGCGAAAGTGGCGATGCTTCACACCGGAGGTACAATGGGCTTGCTTGGGTTAGCACAGAGATACAAGAATTACTTTGACACTCTCAAAGGAACTATTGACTGAGAGCTTCAAATTATACATCAAAGGAATGAAATAAATGGAAATTCAAATATATTAAATTTATCCAGAGTTTTTTTAGCCTAATTGTTTATTGCCTTTTGTTTTCCTTTATGCTCTTTTAAACCCATCCAATGGTTTGTTATAAAAGTCTTTCCTTCAAATTTTAAGCTCTGTAAAATTGGAATTGTGGGTAAAATGTTTTTAGGTACGTACCATAGCAAACTCATATATCTTTCAAAGTATAAGACAACAGATGATGATGAATCTTAGGCCTATGCTTTTGTTTAATATAATATTCTTATTTTTTTTAAAAATTTATTTTTTTAATATCATTTTTATTCTTATTTTTATGTGAGAGAGAGGATAAACTTGGAATAAAATATACCATCATAGAGAGGAGAATAAACCTTAGTTTCAAAATTATAAAGTTCACCATTCACATAATAAGATTTAAAAATGAAAAAGAAGACCATATGCTTCAATGAGAAATTTGTCCTCATGTGGGAACTATTTCCCATCCATTTTGCTAAAAAAACTCTAAAGTCTCACAAGTAAAACAAAACTTCCGGCATACACCCCAATTTGAGCTGATTTCGAACTTCCTAACTAGGATCTTCAGTTTTTCAACTTTACGCTTCTGTCTAGGGCTGAGGTGTAGAAATATAGTAAAGTCAACAAGCCCAGACAATTCATCAAGAAAATCTCCTTTGTAGAAATGGAGAACCTTGTCTGTCATTTCATGCAAGTCTTGAATGACAGTTACCTTTCTCTTGAAATTCTTGTCTTTCTATAGTGCTCGCTCTATTGATTCATAGAACACATTGTCCAAGCCCTTTGCCTTTGCATGGTTCCTCACGCTTGGTACTCTGCTCAAGATCCGCCTCATAATCGTGCGAGAAGTATCCATCCTTAAGAATTTCGGGAATTGTTTGTTGTAGTCAAAATTGCTAAGACTAGTCACAATGCATGTAACAATGAAAACAAGTTCAGAATTAAAATCATGTGTATTAGGCTTTATGAGTATCTTATGAATACTTGAGACGATCTAGTTTTTTCAATTTTCATTTACTGGTTTTTACATTTTTCATTTGCTGATTTTTACAAAATAGACAATTATGCCTTTCAATCTAAAATGAGGGAGACAATACATAAACATGGTTCTCGAATGTCCATGTGTTATTTTCCTAACATTTAGTGCTATACTGCATGATGTCCTTGGTAGATTATTTGCAACCTTGTTAAGTTATGGTTTCATGCTGCAGGCTGTTGAGGAAGAATGTCAACTCTTGTATCTCATCTAATTATTTCATGCTGCGAGCTGTAATAGATTATTTGCAACATTCAGTGCTAATAGCTAATTAATTTAAAATCTTGTATCTCAGCTCTTCATGCATATGAGTTTCTCTTTATAATTTGTTGAGCACCTTTCTTCGCAGTTAATGTCTCCAAGGGACCTCAATCTTCATTTTGTTGCAGGCAATTGACCACATCATTAATTCTGCTGCAAAATCAAATTACATGTCTACTGGCCAGATAAATGTACCTATTGTTTTTAGAGGACCAAATGGGGCTGTTGCTGGTGTAGGTGCCCAACACTCCCAGGTATGGTTCCTTAAGTTTTTTTTGCAAGTGATGGTTCTTTACTTGCTTGGTTGTTTTCTAAACAAATGACACGTTATTAAGCATCATTGCCTTCAGCCTTAAGGTAATATGAGAGACATATAGTAACTACATATCTCTAAAGCATTGTGTAAGATGATAATTGAAGACTATTAAATTAGTGTCCAATTTGGACGGTTGCACACAGTTGTATCAATAAGTTTCAACCCACCAGTTGTCAATAAGGAGAATGTTAGATTTCTTTTTTCCTTCTTCATTTTCCCTAGGTATTTATTAGGGTTTAAGGTTTGAGTACCTCCAAGTCTAATATTTGATTTACACAGTAACGTTTCTTGTTGTGAACATGTTGAGTTTCTTCATTACTAATCTCAAATATGTTTTCAATGATAAAATTCTAAATCAGCGACACACATAACCATTGATGACATATATGGAATGTCATGTAGTGTTTCGCAGCATGGTATGACGCCTGTGCTGGTTTGAAAGTGCTGGCCCCATACTCATCTGAAGATGCTCTTGAACTGCTAAAAGCTACCATTAGAGACCCTGATCCTATTGTTTTCCTTGAAAATGAGTTATTGTGATACTCAGTGCATCATTAAGTTGTAATATATCAACCTCATCCATATATATCATTATTATTATCCAATTTGACTTTTGTGCTTCAGATATGGTGAGTCTTTCCTTTTTCCCTATTTTTGCAAAAGTTCTTGATTCCAGTTTTTGCCTCCCAATAAGGAAAGCTAAGGTATTTTTCCTTAAGATTATGATAGTTTTTGTGGTTGCTTCTGCTGTCTTGTGTTGTTATTTATTTTATCATGATTCACTATTGTTGTTATTTAAAATTTATTACCTTCTGTCTCCTAGGTAGAGAGAAAAGGAAAGGATGTCACGATTATAACTTTTTCAAGGATGGTGGGCTATGCGATTAAGGTTTGTCTATGAAACTTTATATACCTTTTGAGATGTAATCTTTGTCATTTAGATATATAACCTAACGTTGCTTGTTCCATGGCAGGACAGTGCTTTTGCTTGTCTGTGCCTCATTATTTAATTCAAATATGTTAGAAATGGAATTTTTAAATTTGGTGACACCACTAATACTCTAGAATTTTTGGACATCATACAACTTGAACGTACAAGTACAACTTTAATAAGGAAATCTTTGGTAAGCCTAAACACTTTCTCTCACAATTTTTAATTACAACAAAGGCTCCTTGTTAGTTTGAGAAGCTACCTATTAGATTTTTAGAGTAAAAAATATGCAATGTGTTAAAAGAATACAATATTATATTAAGGTTTCTAATAACGAGGAAGGTGTTGCTTCAGAAATATTTACCAGATCTCTAATGAGTAATGAAATGGAGATATCTAATGCATGTGGAAATGGAGATCAAGATAGTCTTCTAGGAGAGCAACAATAAGTAAGTAGCACTTGTAATGTGACTAAAATCACATGCTGTAACATTTGGAAAAATGACTGCAAAACTGCTAGATCTTGCTGTTGAATAGTTTGATATACATTGTTGTGCCATTTCCTAGCAGCTTAAATTTTTGGGGCAGTTAGTAAGTTAACATGGCATCAGAGCTCAATTTTGGTAGACGTCTTGGGTCCCCATTTGCATTCTTTCTTCTCTTGCTTGCATTCAAAACTCTCTATGATAGTTTGTTTGCATCCCTATGTGCAAGAAAGATGAGGTTGCATGCGAGGGAGGCTGTTGAATAGCTTGATATACATTGTTAGATCCATTTCCTAACAGTTTTAAGTTTTGGGGACAAGTGGTAACCTAACATTTCCAATACAAGAATGGCCTTTAAGGCAGAATCAGTGACGTAGCAAGTTCCATGCAGTCCATTACTGGACTTGCCATTTTCATGTTGTGTGTGTGTTAGCATGTAAATGGATTGTAGTGTAACTATGATCACTATTTTGTTAATACCTAGCTCTGAGCTGTCCAGTAGTTGTTACCTTAATATGGATAAAGGGATCAACCTTTTGTAGTCTCATAGCTAAATTGCAACATAGTGCCAGGATCTACATTGCAGAGGGTAAATGCAGATTCAGATGGCTATCTTGATTAGTTTTCTCTTGATGCTATGGATGGTGCTGAAAATTGTTCATTACGAACAGAAGAAACAAGCCAAACTTGTAGTTGCTAGGTGCTCTGTATACTGTTATGAGTAGCAGTAGTAGTTTGACAAGGTTCTTTTACAAACTGTTTGGTTCATGGTATGTCAAATGGTCTACGTTACTCTTAGGTCCTGCCTATTCTAAATTCAACATTGCAGTAACGGCCTCTCTATTGAATTCATTCTCTACAAAGTTATTTTTTATGTCTTTGGAATTCAAATATGAATTTAAGAAAATTTGAGACCTTTGTATGGCCGATTTATTATGAGTTTGGTTTTATAATTTGAATATTTTTTTTTTCATAAAAAATATTGTGTAATTTTGTGTGTATTATTTACAAAAAAAAAAAATTAGATTAATTTGATAATCATGACTTATTATTCGTTGCAATGAAATTCCTCTTTCATGCTTTACTTTCTCTCTTATTTTAGCCCTTTGTCCTTTTCTTTTAATTATGTTGTGAGGAAAAAAGTATTGAACATACCAATTTACATTGGCACCCCTATGATAGAAGATTTATTTAGTGCTCATATATTCATTTAGTGCTCAAATTGTGTCATTTTGAACTATTAATTTGCAAAAATGCCCACTTAAACTATTGACATCAGTTCATTTTACAACATTTTATGAGGTTAATATTTTTAACCGAATAGCATACCTGTCAGCACACACGTGACTAATTTAGGCTATTGATTCACTTTTATCCATAGTGAGTACACAAATATTTGGATAAATGCAACAAAACAAAATCAATTATTTTTAAAATACTCAATAAAATACAGAAAAACACAAATATGACCTATAGGAATAGATGGTACGCACGTAGGTTGGGAGTTAGAGTAAAAAATGCCTTAAACTTAGTCCAAAAAAGGTGTTCAGGGGGCGAAAATACAAAACAGCTTCCCAAACAATGTTGTGATGTAACGCTAACTTTCTCGTGCCAAATATGACCTGCAGGAACAGACGGTACGTTAATAGGACACATAGGTTGGGAGTTAGAGTCGAAAATGCCTTAAACTTAGTCGAGAAAAGGCGTTCAGGGGGCGAAAATACAAAACAACCCCCCAACCAATGTTATGATGTAACGGCCAGCTTCCCCTTGCCAAATATGACTTATAGGAATAGATGGTACGTAAATAGGACAGATAGGTTGGGAGTTAGAGTAAAAAATGCCTTAAACTTAGTTGAAAAAAGGTGTTTGGGTGGCAAAAGTGCAAAACAAACCCCTAACCAATGTTGTGATGTAACAGGCAGGTTCCCCATGCTAAATATGACTTGTAGAAATCGACGGTATGTAAATAGGACATGTAGGTTGGGAGTTAGAGTCGAAAATCCCTTAAACTTAGTTGAAAAAAGGCATTTGTGGGGTGAAAATACAAAATAGCCCCCCCAACCAATGTTGTGATGTAACAGCCAGCTTTCTTGTGCCAAATATGACCTGTAGGACCAGATATTTGCATTTGTAATGGTTATTACGAGTGTTTCCTTTATTTTTGTCCTGCGTTTGTTGTTTCCTGACTAGCTTTCTTTATTTAATTCTCTTATTAAATTATCTTTTTTCACTGCGACTTGGTTTTGGAGAAAGTCAAACAACTTCATTAGTTGTTTCCTTGAAATCAACATTTGTCTTTAGAGGGACATTCATCATAATCTCATCCTCTTTGTTATGGTTTCTAGTAACTGGTAGTTTCATGATTTGTTTCCTGATCTCTTTTTATTTAATTTCTAGGTGTACATTAAAATGTTGATTTTCTTCCCATTGTTGAACTATTGATCAAGTCTCTCTTTTTTCTTTTCTTTTTTTTTTTAAATTCATTCTCATTGGTTATCACAGACAAAGTGAATTCGTGATAGCTCGTATTTATTGGATTTCATTGTGCTAATTAGATTTTGTAAGCCATGGCATTATACCTGAGGATCCGAGCGATTATTTGAACATGCGTATAAGTCATGCTTTTGCTCATGACATTTTATATGTATGGTGTCATGACAAGAAAGACATATGGACAACTTTGATATTTTGGTTTTTTTTACCTGATTAGGAGATAAGGAATGCAAGTGCAACTAGTGTTGTGTTTTGTGAAGAGTTGGCACCCTCTTTGTAAGGGGTGGTTCCATTTTGGCATTGTTGGGAGTGAGTTTTTGATTTATGTATATCCAAAAGAGATACATACCAACCCTACGAACCAAATTTTTTAATGTGTCAGTTGAATATCTGATATGTGAACTTAATAGTTTGTCTAATATATATATATATATATTGTGAGTTGGGTATTAACTACTTTATAAATGTTTGTATATCAATTATTTTATTGAAATGAATGAAATTTGCCTCAAATTCTTTTAAATGTTTAAATATTACATTTTCTGGTGTCCATGTGATTTAATATTTTTGATGGTTTGCCAATCATTTTTTTTTTTTTTGAAGAAGAAGATAGATTTTGTGGGTATGGATTGGCATGGATGATATTGGATAAAGGTCCACAATTGATTAATCTACATTTGCAATTTAGGTGGTCTTTTGTGCTCAATTAATTGGCATACTTGAATAATTTGGTTAGATGTTATTTTAAAATTGATTGTGTAATCGATTCAAAGTGAATTTGTTAGGCATTGGACGTATATTATAATTGCACAATCTATTGCGGCTAAATATGTATGATTTGAATTTGGTTGATATTCATCCATGATCCATTCTACAATTGATTGGCCTATAATCTTGTAATATGAATTCTTTTGTAATCAATTGATTTTGCAATCGATTGGGAGTGAAATTATAAGAACATTTGCTTACCAATCAATTGTGCAATTAAATGAGAATTAATCTGATAGGTACTCGGGAGTTTTTTTAAAAAAAAAATTGATAGGTACTTGACAATTTCATTACCAATCAATTAGGAGTGAAATTGTAAAACATTTGATCACCAATCAATTGTGCAATTGAATCTGATAAGTACTTGGCAATTTCACATGCAAAGATTATCTTACAATAGCTTGACTTGCATGTATCGCAGCATATATTCTTTTGCACTTTAATCAATCTAGATTGACATGCAAATATCATCAAGTTAGACATATATAGTTGGTACCCAAATATCATATACATAGGTTGGCATCCAAAATTAATTTACAATTTGGGCATATATTAACTTGTACATAGACGGATTAGCAAAATCAACTTTACATAATCCAAATAGAAATCATCCAAGTGTATATTCATCCACACATAAAAACCATCCAAATTACATCAACCAAATATTGTTTAGAAACCAATTTTAAATTGTACATTAGTCTAATTGTTTAAAAAAAAAATGTCACATTTTATGTTCGGGGGCTCAACCATTAGTGTCCATATCTCCTTACTATAGGAACCTCACATGTAAATTATTAGAAATCAAAGGAGACTGACATAGACAAAATATATATATATATATATATATATTTTTATAGAATTGTCCACAAAAAGAAAATAGGGAATGCTTCCAAGCATAATGATCTTAAGATAGAGTCGAATCTCCCAAAGCCAACTACTAGAAGAGTTTGAACAGAATCCTTTATAATTGACACCACTCCTGCAATAATTTTACATCAATTTAGTTAATTTCAATGGAAGAACATTTAAATGGATAACAATTACTAGAAACAAAAAGTTTAAATAAATGAGAAGTAGGTACCTCATTTGTAACAAAAGCAAACTTTTCATTGATAATTTCCTCACAGCATACACCATAACCCTACGTATATAACATTGGTTTAATTACACAGTTTTAGTTATAGCAAAATTGGGATGAAGCAAGGAATGCAATTCTAAAATAAAATATTTTAGGTTTTTAGCTAATATAATATTCAAAAATATATGTCAGCTTCCCATTTTGGCGACACTAATATTTGTTACAAATTCACCTATGCAAAACTCAAATCACATTCATTCAACCTTCAAATTTAATTAAGAAATAAAAATCCATCAACTAATCCAAAATATAAACCAAATACATTCAACAAAACCAATTTTTAATCCATTCAACAAAACATATCTAAATATCTAAAAAAAATTCAAAATAATTCAACCCAATTATTCAAACAAAATATAAATCTTAAAATACAATTTGATTACAGATTACTATGCAATAATTTATATCAAAATATATCTTGTTCCATGAGGCCATCTCCATTATATATCTGTAAAAGAATAAATATAAGAAAAAAACAAAGGATATTTAATCTAGCATCCCTCTCTAACTTTTAATAATGGAAGAGATCCACAATATCATTTTTTTATAGCCTAAGGTCCCCCACCCACACTCATATATCACATCCACTCTCTCATTCTCTCTCCTCTCTCTCTTCCTCTCCCTCACCTCGCCTACACCCATACCCATACCCATCAAAATGGTTGTCGAGGCGGGTGACAATGGCTCAAACAGTGGCCGACCCCAACAATGACGACAGTAGTACCATTGACAGTGAGCTTGTGCCGTCCTCGCTTGCAGCCATCTCATCCATCCTCCATGTTGCTAATGAGGATGAAAAGGACAACCCTAGGGTTGCTTAGATCTGTGAGAAAGCCCAAGCCCGCTTTTACTCTCTGTCTCTTTGTCTGTCTTTGTTGATTTTGCTTTTGTTTTTTTAAGTGAATGTTGTTGTTAATCATATCAATGTATTTGGTGGTGACTCCAATGA
Organism: Camellia sinensis; assembly: GCF_004153795.1. Lineage (NCBI taxonomy): Eukaryota > Viridiplantae > Streptophyta > Magnoliopsida > Ericales > Theaceae > Camellia > Camellia sinensis. Next base: position 71,199 of record NW_021027508.1, read on the forward strand.
TATTTATGATGTTTTGGAATGTTTAGTTAAGTGTATTTGGTTGTGCAAATTGAATTGTTTTTTTTTTCCCCAAAACACAGAGAAATTTTGAAACACAGAAAATTAGAGAAATTGATATGACACATGCATAGTAGTGGTCACGTTAATTAGAGTAGAACCTGAAGGCCTTTCCACTCTTTCACCAGATGGTCCAACATTTAAAGCTGGTTTGGTTGCTGCTTGCTAAAGTAGACATGAGCAGTAGACTTAATATATACACAGAATATGAAGTCAAACATCACAACATATACAAGCACTGACCCTTTGTCTTGAACTACCACCAATCTAAGGGATACTTCAAAATTGTCCAATCAAATACATAAACTGATAGCCTGCACAAGTATATCAAGGAATTAAATTTTAGGACAGCACTCTTAAAGAATATCAATAAATGAAACAATCGATACAATTCCTCGTCCGTGATATATGAATTTGCCTCCTAGGTTTTCGAATTTCAATCCGATTTCCAATCCGTTCAATTTAAAATGTTAGCAATCTAAAGACATTGAAAATGTCCAACAAATTAATTGAAATGCTTTTTTTCTCTTTAATCAAAGCTCATTAATTCTCTTGTAAGGCACACAGTTTAAACTTAGTATTGAAATATTAGTTGATAAATTATTTAGTAGCTTTTTTTTTATTATAAAAATATAATAATAAAAAGATGATTCAGTGTTAATCATTATTGCCTATATTGATTGATTCCTAAAATAGGCAAGGCATCTGTGGCAATTGTTTATCAGTAAATCTCAATAATCAGAATTCCAGTTCACCTAATGATGAAAATAAGTTGAAGAGTTTTGCATGGAATTTAATGATGAGCCCAATGCATGCCCATTGAATTAACTTGTATAGAACTCTGAATGGGTAAAGTAGGAACCACATAAAGTATAGAAATGAAAGCGAAGGCTCCTCTTAACCAATTCCTACATTACCAAAGTATTTGCATCACATAACAACTTACTTTTTTTGTAATAAAAATAATGACAGCAGTAATGTTAATAATAATGATAACAACAGCAATAACAAAACCATCATAATAGTAACTAAAGAAACATAGCCTGCTCATTCTAGAAGATTATGAAGAAAATTATACTGGTTTTGGGATCAACACTTAAAGCAATATTTTGTAACTAGAACCCACTCAGTAGTTGGACAACCCAAACGATAAACAGCATAGATTCTAAACATTGAAAACCCCTAAGCCATTTTCCCCAAAATCTTATTTCTACTTTCCTTTCTCTATGTTATCTCAAAGAGCAAATTAATCATTATACAAACAATAACAACCAATGAAAAAAGCTCTTTGGAAGTCTAACCACTGAAAGGTGAACACTGCAATGGCAACTCTTGCCCCTTGGAAGTACCTTCCTACCTTAATCAACCACCAATGTTTTAGATAAACATTTTTGAAAAATCTAAATCCCGGAGATATTGATTTGTGATTATATATCAATTTGAACCAGTAAATAGCAATCCCAATCAAACAATCAAAGACAAATCGACACAATGATTTTAACGTGGAAAAACCACAATTGGAGCTCCTCCAATTGTGATAAAAAAAAATCACAGGAAAAAGCCACAAAAAAATCTACTACGAAGACATAAAGGAATTACACAAGTTACTCTCAATTACCTAGCGAACCCACGCCCGAATCGAACCGACCCCTATGTGCCTCTTCCGGCCCTGTCTTCACCTCGGAATTGTCTTGTACAACGTTGAATCCACAACGCAAATGTCGAATCTGTTGGAGACAAATGGTTGAATAAGAAATTGCCTCATAAATGTGTATATAACTCACACATTTAAGGCTCATCAGTTTTACAAAATTGATTGGGCAGTTTTGCTAGCATTAGTTGCCAGCCTTGATGGCTAGAGGCTCCTCCCCTCTCCCCCATGGTGTATAAAAGGAGGCCCTATTCCTTGAAAAGAGATATAGAATTTTTCCTTGACATCCATACACTGTCGATCTACTTCTCCTATAATTTTCTTCCTGAGAGAGAGTGCTGTCGTTGTCCGTTCGCTAAGCTAATCAGAAGGTGCTTCTGTTGTAGCTGGTAAAAACCATCGTATCCTGGGAAGTAGACTCCGGCGTACCTCCAGCACCCAACGGTGAGGCGGCGAATCTATTTTAAGGAGACTGTGGTATCACACAGGCTTCGGTTTGCTTCCTTTAACCATTTTATATTTTATCTGTATTTTATTCAACATGTTATTTTTCCTGGGATTGAAGGTTTGTTTTGTTCATCTCATAATTTTGCGATATGCAATGTGAAATTATGTAATGTGAGTAGTTTTTCCCAACAGAATCCACGACGATGAGCCACTCCGGATTCCACCAAAGCTTCAGGCCCAAATTCCCCAGAATCCACCAAAGAACAACTCTCTCTTTTGTATTGAATAAATAAAACAAACAAACCTTTTGATATAATCCACTCAATTCATGATTAAACTCTCACAGATATCAAAGGAAACAAGCAAATAAGCTCAAGAAAAAAACCCTAATACCCAAAAAGAAGATCTGGAAGCTGTAACCCTAAAATCTGATAGAACCGCATATTTATAGAAAATCGATCCGCGATCTCTGCTTGTGCGCAAGAATGGCCGCTCGAGCAAATCTATGCTTGAGCGCAAGAATGGCCGCTCAAGCGGGAAAAAACATCTCCCAGTACTTTTGCAGGCAAGTCAAACTTCTGAAAGATCGTGATCTCCACTCAAGGGCAAGAATGGCTGCTCAAGCAGACAAATAGCTCGATCCCTGACATAGTCATCGAAGTGGCAAACATGAAAGAATTAACTTTTGAAACATCTCTACAAGGCACACTTCAGGTTGGATTTGCATTTAAAACCTCATAGCCTCACTGAAATAAAAGATCGAATACAATTACAACTGAAAGAAGTTTTTTCAAACGGGATTGCCAAGAATAAAAACCTAACAATTTTCATTTTTAAAACCTGAATAAAGAGCAAAAGAATCAATAAATACCACGAAATCCACATATTTAAAAACAAAACAAAAAATAAATTAACATCATATGCTTGTTTTTACTGATAATAATTTTTGAATCTAAAAATCCGAAACGTTGTACCTGAAAATTTATACACTGAATCCCAAGTTAAACTCATAATGAGTATTCACCAAGCAGTGTTCATCAAACAAAGAATGATTGACAAGACAATTTGATAAGTAACTATGCAGTCTATAGACTTGAGTCTTGAAAATCCTTTCCTCTCCATTTGATTTTCAATTTTAGAACATTTGTCCACTCACCATGGCAAACATGTTAACAATAAAACTAATAGAAATTAACATTGAAACAATTTTGATTTAAATATTTAATAAGAGCTATTTTCCATAGTTGTCAACAATTACTAAAGTGATGGAAAGAAGCAAAATTCACCTAAGATGTCGAATATCTATAAAGAGGACCAAAAGAGTTATCCATTATTGTTTGTAGCTTGCTGTTTGTCAATAGGACCTATCAATCAGCCATGTGATGAACCAAAGTCGAAGCTAAGAGTACCTAAAGTTGCAGGCAGAGGCAATTTTGCAGAGCTAGGGCATGAACCCTTCAAATTCAAACTTTACCAAAAATTAAAATCAAATACAAATGTCAATCAATGAAAATCCCATATTTAGGTAGAGTATGACAAATTTAAAGCTAAAAGTAACGGCAAGGCCTAGAAGACATTCACCATATTGCAAAAACAAATTGTCAACTCTTCTCTCCACTGTTCGAAGTAAAACCATTCATAGTAAAATCAATAATAAAATCAAAAAAATTAATGAGGAAATTGCAATTCATTGTAAGTTTCAAAAAAAAAAAAATTTGTAAATCAATGGTAAAGCTTATCAACCAGCTTATCAACTTTAATAATTTAAGACGTAAAGTTTCCCGTGATTTTGCGAATTTTATTTTATTTTTTTTGGTCTTAGCACTGATTTGCAATGTCCCCAAAATTAATTTCAATAATTAAATGTCATGGATAGAAAATACTTAATGGGTTACAATCCAAATGTGAAGAAATAAATATATATATATATATATAAAATGACTTACCCTGCAATTTTTGTGAACAACCTTGGTGGAAATTCCGCAAAGATACTAAGATTTTTTGTCCTCAATGAGAATTTAAGCATTCAAACTTCAATTCAAGCACCAAAAAGCAAGAATAATTAGTACTATTAAAATTTATGCTTCAATTAGTATGTGATGCTCCAATTGAATGACATAGCAAAATATTTTACATATGGGATAATGTTGTCCACCTTTGTTGGTTGGTAGTTGAGAGACATTGAATAAGTCGGTGTGTTTTGTGGTTCTTTAAGAGCAAACAACCAAAGTTACTATCACGAGTCACAAGTAGCAATGAAAAAAATATATAAAATAAAAACAAGAGAGAAAATAATTTCCTAAAACTAAAGCCAAATAGAAGGATCACAAGTCCACCAATTCAATAATTTTAAATTTTACACTTTCTTTACATTGTCTCAATTACCAAACAAACCTAAAGCACATCCACAATTAAGTTATCAAAATTTAAAATTATAAAATTATGATGCACAAAAAAGAAAAAAAAAGCAAAAAAAAAAAAAATGAGCTAATGCCAAAACCAAGATACCATAGTCAAAAAGGAGAAATATAATAATGATAGTATAGTTTGAAAGAGTGGACACCAAAAGAAAAAGGACAAAAACAAATAAAAAGAAAAGCATAAAGTGTAGCTAAAGTCTACATAACCTACCAACATCACTCACTAAGTTTCTGTAATGGATAAACCAAAGGAAAATATAGAGCAAAAGGGTTATGTGAGCATGTTGTGACTAGAACAATGTTGCATACAATGTTAACAGAGAGAAGGAAAAAAGAATTGGATTAAAGAGATAAAAATGGATTCCAATATATAGATAGTTACATTCAGCCCCTTTTATGACCAATTATAATAGTTAAGATTGAAGTTGGGCTTGATTTTTGTAGCCTAGCGTTTTATTAAATTATCACACTAATAATCCAATTTATAGACTTTGTTCATTGACTATTCAAAATGGACATTTATTTTGGGACATTCAAAAATTAAAAAGTGAACCAACAAAATGGGATGCATTATTTATTTAATACATAAAAATCCGCTTGAAAGGCATAATATATACCTGAGTTAAGTAATGATACATGAATTGGAGATGATGCATGGGTTTTGAAGCCATGTATCCTATCATAATATTGGTAGCCACCAGCACTGTAAAGACCTAAGATCACTTTTCTACAAGTCAGCAAAATTAGTTGACTAATCGAGTGCACATCTAACATTTTGCAAAAGTATCGATTCACCAATCAATTGGATGGATTGGCCATCACTAATTGTTCAATAAAAATTATAAACAATCATGCTATCATGCCTCCTAATGTTCTAAAACCAAGGGGAAAAAATCTTATTACTATGCAATCACTGAACCCCCAAGGTTTAAGAAATGTGAAAACTGTAATATGGTAATACAGTGTCAATACTCATTTTCTAATATCAACAAAATATACAAAAATAAAGGTTTAAACAAGAAAATTAAGTAAAAATACCACTGCAAGAACTCCAAAAAAATCGAAGGGATATGATAATGTTCTTAAGGTTACCTTGTGGTCAACAACAGTACCACTTGTAGCGGCCAAAGTTGGGAAGGGCGTAGGTGAGCTGCGGTGGGAGAGAGGGTAAGAGAGAGGAAAAGTGGATCTGAGAAGGGGTCTGGTGCGAGAGGTGAGAGAGATTAGGGGTGGGAGAAGGAAAAAGCATATGAGAAAAGACAACAGTGGACAGGAATTTGTCCAGCAAGTACTCTATAATTCTAAAAAATTAAAATTAAAATAAAATACAAAAAATGCCCATGACAAATTATTAGATGCAACAAACAACATGAACGAAAAAGATGATGTCATGATCACCATTATAATTTCTCACATGTAACAGCTTTGAGAGAGCTTTCCATTTGGCTCAAATTTTCTTTTAAGTAGAGCATAGACCGAAAAAACTTGAGAGTAATGACAAAATCATCTTTCTCTACCAAAAAATAATACACAACGCTCTTTTAATAACAGTTAGCAGGCAACAAATGAATAATTGGACTTGAATACAATGCTAGTGGGGTTGAATGATCCAGTTAAAAATCTTGGCACAAATGTAACTAAAATTAAATCAAAAGTAGAGAAAAAAACAAAAGTTATAGTCAAACTCCTTTTTTTCTTTAAAAAAAAAAATGAAAAAATCAATACCATAAAAGATGTTATGACAAAACTTAGTTACTGGTTCATACCATAAAAGATGTTATGACTAAACTTAGTTACTGGTTCGTAAAAACAAAATAAAAAAATGCAACTATAGTTAACTTATAAATTTACCTTTTATAGCTATAACTCATTCATCAACCTTAAAGTGCTCACACCACGCCTGTAAAACAAAAATCACAAAATGGAAAACAATTCTAATTATAGAAACCTTAAAAAAATAAATAAATACAAAAAAAGAAAAGAGAAAAACAAAATGCAATGCCTTTACATGTAGAGATGTAAGATGAAGAAAGATGATGTTATCGGCCAAAATTACTTTGATCAGTCCAAACACTTGCAAGAATTTGTTCATTGTGAATTAAACTACTCCACCTAAATTAAACTATAAACCTTCCCCAAACTATGAACTTTTAAATCAGTGAATTGTAAACCCACTTCTTGTAATGATATTTGGAGGATTCAATTCGAAGCATCATACCAAACCAAAACCAAAAATAATAATAAGTAATAAAACTGAAAACCTAAAACCAGGTTTGAACTACTACCCCTTTACCCTTAAACATTAATCAAGAGGTTTTAGAATGATTAATGTTTGTTTGGATGGACTCATTGCATACATTTTTTCTGTTGTGAGGTGCCTTGTTAGTCCTTTTCCTCTTGTTAAAATAATATACAAAACCAATGATACATAATAAATTACACACTGAAAAATCCAGAAATTCCCTAGATATTGATTTGTAATTATATAAATAGCAATTCCAATCAAACAATCAAAGACAAATCGACACAACAATTTTACATGAAAAAACCATAATTGGAGCACCTCCAATTGTGATAAAAAATCACGGGCAAAAGCCACAAATCAATCCAGTAAGAAGACATAAAGGAATTATATAAGTGTACTCTCAATTACCTAGTGAATCTATGCCCGAATCGAACCGACCCCTATGTGCCCCTTTTAACCTCGTCTTCATCTCGGAATTGTCTTGCCCAACACTGAATCCACAACGTCGATGTCAAATCCACAATGATGAGCCACTCCATAATCCACCAAAACTTCAGGCCCAATTCCACTGAATCCACCGAAGAACAACTCTCTCTTTTTATTGAATGAAACAAACAATCCTTTGATGTATACTTCTCAAACCATGAGTTAAACTCAAACAAACATCAAAGAAACTAGCAAAGAAGCTCCATATGAAAATCCTAATACCCAAGAAGAAGATCTGGAAGACGTACCTTAAAATCGGACTAAAACACATATTTATAAAAAACAGATCCACGATCTCCGCTCGAGCGCAAGAATGACCGCTCGAGCGGATCTATGCTCAAGTACAGGAATGGCTGCTTGAGCGGAAAAAAATAACTCCCAGTACTTTTGCAGGCGAGTGAAACTTTTGAAAGGCCACGATCTCTGCTCGAGCGCAAGAATGGCCACTCGATCCCCAACATAGTCATCGATGTGGAAAACATGATAGGATTAAGATCACAAACTCCTCTACATAGGCACAATTCGGGTTGGATTCGCATCTAAAACTCATAGTCTCACTGATATAAAAGATTGAATAAAATTACAACTGAAAGGAGTTTTGTCAAACGGGATTTCCAAGAATAAAAACCTAATAATGTCCCCTTTTGGCAATGCCGTGACAAAACACACCTAACAAATAAAATCATAATCAACCCAACCCATTACAGCCAACAGAAGCAAACTTCTTTCTAAAGATCATGATCTGCAAAACAGCTATTAGTACCACAATCTCCAAAACAACTATTAGTACCACAAAAGTATATGAAAAAGCAATAGACATAAGACAAGAATGAGATGGAAATATGAATAGATATAAATTGGAGATTTTAAGAACATGTAGCATGAATAGATGAAAATTCTAAGACACATGCACCCTCAAACTTTCTCTCCCTTTTTGTCATGAATTGTCAAAGTAAGCTCAATCAACTATAGTAAAAGCATAAATCACACTAGCAAGGATATGATGATGTAATTAGTAGTAGTATGCAAGAAGAAAACAATAAAGAAGCAGTGCATAGCAACATGCAAAACAACTAAAGCCAATCCCCCTTACCAAACAAATCAAAGTGTTCATGCTAACAAACTCTTGTAATGATAAACCAAACTCCCCCTCACTAAAAACAACCACAAACACTGAAAACAATAAACAAGAAGAAAACAACAAAAATAATATGGTGGAGCAAGCAAGGAATTTCAGATTTGTACCTTAAAACACATAAGAGTATCCAAGAAGCACAATTACTTGAAAACATAATGTGCACAACCTCTAGAAGATTCCTCATAAAAGAAAGTGATGCATTATGTGAAAAGTATAGATCCCATAATTTCCATACTCATAGAGTTCGACAAACACTAGATTCAAATCCTAGTAGTGATCTGATAGCTAGACCTCTGGCAAGAGAATATAAACACAACCAAGGAAAGTCAAACCACTAAGAATCAAGGGGTATTTGGTGAGTAAAAGCGGAGGCTCCCCCTCAATCAATATTTTTTTTTCTTTCTTTCTTTTGCACATTTTTTTCTTTTCTTTCTTTTGCACACTCATTGGCGACTGACATGCTCAAGAGTATGGAAACCGAACCAGAGAAGCATGGATACAATCAGGATAGCCTGGTTGGTGACTCTGAGGTAGCCTTTTCCTCATACCTTAACTACAAAGAACTGAGGGGAAAGCCGTAGAGATGCAAAAAGATGAAAAGTGGTTAAGAGACTTAACATCACCCGTGATATGCTAGTATAGGTCAATTCCTCTAGAAAAACAAAAGATATAATGCCAAAAGTCCATAGAGAAAAATGATCACTAAGGCGGAAGACTCCGATATTTGCTAATCCAAGAGTGTGTACAAAATGAGACATACTAATCAAAGAACACACACTCCGAAATAAGTAAAGACCACAGAAAGCACACACATATTAACATGTAATGGATATTCTCATCAATTCTAATATGTCACAAGAACTTCTCAAAAATTTTAAGCTTGCACAACCATACTAAGAAAATCTTTTTTGTTTTTTGTTTTTTTTTCCCTTCTAAAGTAGAGCAAGACATAAAATAAACAAGCACACACTAAATGATACCATACATTAAATGACCTAAAAACCAAAAACAAAAAACAAAACAAAACAAGTCAAGTTTTCTCACCCAAACCATTTTAGTATAAACAAAGTTATGAGAACTGCGGTTCATGGGTGGTGTCTTGACGTTATAGTTTCCTTCACTTTCAATAGGAACTCGTCTCGACATGATTTCCAACTTCCTATTCCTAAGTCTAGGCAAATGCAAACTCGCTCCATGTTTGGTCTCAAGCACATCAAAATAGCAAGGTCTATTATGACCCTTAACCTCATTACGACCAATGAAGTGTCTCCTATCCCACGAGATGTTGGAATTACTTCCATCTCTATGAGACACTCTCTCATGCAACTCATAACAATAAGGGTGAATATGACCATACATACCACAATGATGACAAATAAAAATAGTGTGTACCTTCTTTTCTTTGGCATTATTAACTCTAGGAAGTTTGAGAAATCCATCCTCATGTTGAATTTTTTGTTCTCCCTTTCCTTGAGTTCGTGTATCATGAGATGTGGATGCACTCAGTTTTTGCTCTTTGATATCACCAAAGCCATTGCCACTCTTGTCATAACACATTTGTTGAGACCTAATGATACTGTCCAAAGTCTTTGATCCTTTGTTCCAAAGACCAATGGTAGCCATAGCACACTTGAGCTCTTCCTCTTTCTTGATCATTAGTTCTTCCAAGGTAACTTGAGACATCTCGAGAGTTTCAATCTTTTCTTCATATGTTGCATAGATTTGCTGTAGCTCATCTCTCTCCGTCTCACAAGTCAAGAGTTTCGCACAAAGAGCATGTTGATCACTAGAAATCTTAATGGCATCATTCCTAACCTCGGAAATCTCTTTCCTTAATTTGACATTCTCACTTTCATATGCTTTGAGTTTCGTAGTGAGTTTGTCATTTAATTTGGATAAGTTTAGCGATTCTTTATACAACTTTTCATAAGCTTACTGAAGCTCTTCATCTTCACTCCCCAAGGATTCACCATTAGCGGCATTCTCTACCAGCCTCTTCAGATACTCTATTTGTCCTTCAGTTTCAGAAGCCGTCATGAAAGCAAGGAATTGTTCATGCCCCTCTTCACGTTGTGCTTCATTGTCACTTTCATCTTTATCAGACTTGGATTCATCATCCCAAGTGATAATGCAGGCTTTCTTCTTCCTCAACCGATTAGGGCATTCTTGAGCAAAGTGGCCAAATCCTTGGCATTCATAGCATTGGACTCTTTCAGAGTTCCCTTGTATATTTCCTTTCTCCTTTTTGGTTATAGAATTAATTTTGAGTTTATCTTTGCCTTTGGATTTATGAATTGATTCTGAAATATTAGGATTCTTTTTCATAAAAGAATTTTTGAATTGTTTTACGAAAGCATCCGTAATATTGGAATCAATCTCACAATCCTCATCAGAATCCTTTCTGAATCTATGAGCACTACTCAAAGCAATATCATCTTTTTGTTTATTTTTGAAATTCCTATGTGCCTCATAAGTTTGGAGATTTCCAACCAAATGATCCAGCTGGAGGTTGTCAACATCTTGAGCCTCCTCAATAGCCGTAACTTTTGGTTGGAACCGATCGGGCAAGGACCTCAAAACTTTTCCCATAATCTTGGATTCTGGTATTTTTTCACCTAAATTGAAGCTGGAATTTACAATGTCACTCAACTTCGCATAAAATTCATCAAAGGTCTCACTATTTTTCATTGAAAGGTTTTCTGAACTAGACATGAGCCTTTGAAGTTTTGAGCGTTTAACCGAAGGAGTGCCCTCATGAATAGTTTGTAAGATATCCCAAGCCTTTTTTGCAACTTCACAATTGCAAATACGACTAAACTCTTTAGGTGTGATGGCGTAAAAGAGAGAATTAATAGCTTTACTATTCCAACTATAATTTTGGTAATCAATTGTGTCCTACTTATCAATTGGTTTGGGAAAGGTTACTCCATCATCCAAGCTATGTCCTTGGACGTGGCATACTACCTGTACCTGAAAATAATGTCCCATAAAGGGTGAGCCAACGCCCAGTAGAGATATGCTAAACACAGTATGAGCAATAACTAAGACATTAGCAATTGATAAATGTTCAATTTCCATAAACCAATTCATAACCCATTTCCATTTCATGACCACTGTGTTCATGTTTCATTTCAGTTTCCATAGCTTATCAATTTCACAGTTTACATCAATGGCTCAGAACCTGGCCAACCGCTTATATGAGACAATGACTCATATTAAACACTTCCCATTTTACAATAGATAAACATATTAGTTGTATCAACATCTCAACAGATAAGCATACAAGCTGTATCCACATTTCAACAGATATGCATATTAGCTATATCAACACTTCCAATGACAAGCATATAAGCTGTATCAAAAATTAGAATAGTAAACCGTGGAGTACATCCCCTATCTCCTCCCACACACACAATGTATATACACAGAGGTCATATACACAATCAATCAATACATAATGTTAATGTATTCTATCAACCGTCATACTCTATGACATATCCACTTGATTAGTTTTAGTTTGCCTAATCATCATGCATTGTCTACAACAATCAAAACTACCCTCCACCGGTAGCCCAAGCAATTATTTCTAAACAGATAATAAAAGCTCCAACAGATAAAATATCAATGTTTTCAAAAGTGAGCGATTAATAAATCTAACTCCACTATTCAACCATATAATGCACCAATTTCATTATTTCCAACTCAATTCCATGAAGTCACAATTTTCCCAAAATTAGGGTTTTCCACCCGATTTCCAAATATTGACCCAATGGTCTAAATATCAACAGCCAACAACGATATCATTATTTTGAACCCACAATACATATTTTAGACTCAAAATAACAAATCCTCTTTTAACATGTTGAAACCCTAAGTCCCAAAATTTACCCAACTCCAACACTTTATCAAAATAACCAAAAATCTATGTCAAAGACCATAAGAGTGAGTAGGAATCCCTACCTCAAATTCGGAGCTCAAGGGAAGAAGGTGAAGAAACTCAACGTGCTCCAAAACTCAATATTCTCGGATCAATGGATAGCCCTCGACGATCAACCCAACTATTACAAAAGCCGAAGAAAAAGGAAACACTCTAACTAGATCAAACCCTAGAGAGAAGGGAGTTTCTAGAGAGAGGAACTCTCAAAATGGCTTTTTAGAAAGTAAGAGAGAGAGAGAGAGAGAGAAAGTAAAAAGTGAATTTAAAACACCCAGCTGCCAACTGATATACGACATTCTCGCTCGAGCGGAGAATACAACGCTCGAGCGTCAAGAACAAAAAACTAGGTACGCTCGAGTGCAAGAAGGCCCGCTCGAGCGCCAAGACACAAGAATAAAGTACATCCGCTTGAGCGCGAAAACCAGTCCACTCGAGCGTAGATTTCCCCCTTCCAGAACTTACACCAAAAGGTACTACCCGCTCAACCGCCAGAGTACCTACTCGAGCTCCACCGCTCGAGCATAAAGAAACCCGCTCGAGCGTGAAAAACATGCTTGCAGAAGTTCTGCAGAGCACCAAAATACTGGGAGCGTGCAATCTCCGCTCGAGCGCAAGAAAACCCGCTCGAGCGAAACTCCTAAAAACTGGGCAACAAAGAATTGAAACCAAAGCCTAACCAACCTGTAACAACTCTGCCCAATACATCCTAAAACCCAAACAAATGGAATTAAAGGATGACAACAAGATAGATACAACTACCAACTCCACGGAACTGAGTCCGGAATACAACAGAACAGTAAAGGGACAACCGGGATCGTTATAGATTATGTATCAATTTTAACAAAAAATAACAGTCTCAATCAAACAATCAAAGACAAATCAACACAACGATTTTACATGGAAAACCCACAATTGGAGCACCTCCAATTGTGATAAAAAAAAAATCATAGGCAAAAGCCACAAAACAATCCACTAAGAAGACATAAAGGAATTACACAAATGTACTCTCAATTACCTAGCGAATCTACGCTCAAATTGACCTGACCCCTATGTGCCTCTTCCAACCCCATCTTCACCTCGAAATTGTCTTGCCCAATGTTGAATCCACAACGTCGATGTCAAATCCACAACGATGAGCCACTACAGAATCCACTAAAGCTTCAGGCCCAAATTCCATGGAATCCACCGAAGAACAACTCTCTCTTTTGTATTGAATGAAACAAACAATCCTTTGATGTATACTTCTCAAACCATGAGTTAAACTCAAACAAACATCAAAGAAACTAGCGAAGAAGCTCTAGATAAAAACCTTAATACCCAAAAAGAAGATCTGGAAGTCATACCCTCGACCCCGCCTGGGCGCTGCCCCGAACCTACCAAGGGACGCAGCCCCCTAGACCCTTGCGAGTTGACCGAGCAGCTCGATCCCCAACATAGTCAGCGAAGTGGCAAACATGATAGGATTAATAATAGGGGTTTGTTCAATTTGGGCATGGATTCGCTAGGTAATTGAGAGTACACTTGTGTAATTCCTTTATGTCATCTTAGTGAATTATTTTGTGGCTTTTGCCTGTGATTTTTTTTAATCACAATTGGAGGTGTTGCAATTGTGATTTTTTCACGTTAAAATAGTTGTGTTAATTTGTCTTGATTGTTTGATTGGGATTTTTATTTACTACTTAAAATTGACACATAATCACAAATCAATATCTAGGGGATTTCTAAATTTTTCACATTGAACTTGTGATTCTTCTACAATTCTACGTCATTGTATGTCTCTCTTCCGCTATACAAAAATGTCCCACACCCTCTGTATTATTTAGGGGTGAGCATGGTTCGGATTGGGGTAAAATCAGAACCAATCTATTATCTACGGTTCTTGAAAAATTAGAACCAATCCAATTTATTTAAATCATGGAACCAATCTGAACCAATCCATTTAAACACGGATTGGATTGGTTTAGGACCACGAATTTAAATAATTAAATAACAATATATATATATATATATAACATTTTAATTTCATTAAAATATGAACATAACATCATATTAGTTCCATAATAGCAACATGTCTTTTCATAATATCGACATACTGTTCTAGAATTTAAACAACCATAAGAAAACTAGTTCTACCATAAGTATTTAGACTATTACAAATTAAAACTAAAAATCAACAAACAAAAGAAATAAAAGAATATACTATGCGGGTTTAGGTTTGGGTTTAGGTTTTATATGGAATAAGATAAGATATTATGCGGGAGAGTGTATAATATAGATATATGCTATTTGTATACACTTTGAATCGGTTCCGGATGAAATTGATCTGTGGACTATGAATTTTTAATTTTTCAATTCGGAACTGAACCACGGATTCAAAAAACTAATCCAAGCCTACCGGATTGGGTTGGAACGGATCAGATTACGAATTTTAAGGATTTCTTACCTCAGCCCTCGTATTATATGACCTTCCTAAAGCTATCATGAGGTATCAATTTACTTCTCCCCACTGAAACTAGCATAAAGTCTCAGTTTATCTCTCCCTTTCTGAAACTATAACAAAGTATTACTTTACTACTTAAACTATAAAATGATACAATTAAACCCTTTAATAAATATACTAATTTACTCATTATTCCGTCTTTGGCATTTAATTTTTTAAGTTCTACTCATTTACTAGAAAAATCACTTTGCTAATAGTTAAATTACACCTAAACATTTAAGACTAAATTTTAATATTTGAAGAGAATGAAATTTCACTAGTTGAAGATAATGAAATAATTATTACTATCAAGTTTTAATTAAACAATATTAAAATTTTGGTAATTACACACATTATAGAATTAATTAGACAACAAATTAATTAAGAAAATTAAATTATCGTTAGCTAATTAAAAACATAGTGACAATCAGTTGTTACTCCAACGAAACCACTAGTGACATCTCTCTTTAATTCATAAGTTTTTCATTTACTTGCTAGTTCATCTTTGCCTTTAATTTTATAATTTTTACTTATTTAGTAGAAATTTTACTTTTTTAATAATTTCACCTAAATATTAAGGTTAAATTTCACTATTTAAAGAGAATGAAATTTCACTAGTTGAAATGATGGTAAGTTTTATGATAATGATGACAATGGTAATGAAGGTGATGATAATAACAATGGTGAATGGTAGTGGTGGTGATAGTGATGGTGGTAACGGTTGCAATAATATTAGTGATGATTGCAGCAATTATAAGGTTATAATGGTGTATGTTGATATTTGTGAATAAACATTTATAAATTCAATTAGCACTAAATAATTATATAATTTTATGTGAGAAATTCATCATAATTTAAATGACTTTTATCTTACCAACTCAATTATGACTAGATTCAAATAGATTGGAGAAAGGGTACCACCTCTTGTACCAGCACCACCATATTATAAAAATGACTTTTAAATAATGTATACTTTGCAAATATATATATATATATATATAAACCATAAAAACCATGTTTAGTCACCAAATAATCATCAACGATTTTTTGACGACTAAATTTTTTGTAGGCAAAAACTTCAAATTTTTTAGGCTACTAAATATTTAATCACCAAATAAAATTTATTTTTTCATTTTTTTTTTTTTTTTGGGCTACTAACTATTTAGTCACCAAAAATATTTTATTTCTTTTTGCTACCAAATATTTAGTCGTGAAAAAACCTTGATTTCATTTTGGCTATCAATTGTTTAGTCACCAACAACTTCACTTCTTTTTGGCTACTAAATGTTTAGTCACCAAAAACTTTCTTTAGTGTTTTTTTTTATATATTAATTTTTCCACAACTTGTATTTATTCTATGCAACCTGTATCATGTATATAAACAAAATAATAACAATCCAAGAAAATTCAACTTTTAATGTCAAATTCAAAATATAATAGAAATTCCATACAAACCAAGCATAATCCAACTTAAAATAATTATTCTATACAAAATAAAGGATTATACAAAAGCCATGTCTTCCGTACACAAAAAAAAAAAAAAAAAGAAGAGAAATATCCACAATACCATGTCTAATGGTAATCTATACCAGGCCAAAAGTAATGTGTTCAACGCCAAAAGTAATTTGTACCATGCCAATAGTTATCTGTACGAACAATAGTAATCCACAAAAAAACAAAGGATAGCATAATAATAGATTATAAAAAAACAATGTCCTCCGCACACAAATAAGGAATATCCACATTTCCACGCCAAAAACCATCTGTAAAAATAAATTAACCATTAGTATTGATTGAATAACATTATCATTTCAAATTATAAAAGAAAACTACATAAATCTCAAATGTATTTAATCTTTCCAAAATTGTATAATTATAGTCGTATTCATATGTTGCATGTCCGAACAAGTTTCCTTAAGTTTCCCTCTCCCGAAATGCGATTTTTCAATTAAGTTTAAGGCATTTTCAGCTCTAACCCCCACCCTATGTGTCTTACTCACAGGCCATATGTCCTCATATGTTCTATTAGGCATGAGGAAGCTACCCGCGCAATCCCAAGAGTGGTTCGAGATTGTTTTGCATTTTCAGCCCCCCAATGCACTTTTTTGACTAAGTTGAAGGCATTTTTTACTCTGACTGTCAACATATGTGTGCTAATTACACCCCATATGTCCCAATAGCCTTGCTTGTCACGAACAAGTTGCCGGTGATATCCCCAGAGTGGTTTAGGCACTGTTTCGTATTTTTGCACCCCCAACGTCCTTTTTCAACTAAGTTTAAGATGTTTTCAACTCTAACTCCCGACTTACGTGTCCATTTACATGTCATCTATTCCCACAGGTTGTATTTATCACAAGCAAGCTTCATGTGACATCCCCAGAATGGTTTGCAGGCTATTTTGCATTTTTTCCCACCATACGCCCTTTTTCGACAAAGTTTTAGGCGTTTTTTACTCTAACTTCCAACCTACGTGTCCTAATTATGTCTTTTGTCCCCATAGGTCGTATTTGTCACTGAGCAACCTTCTCATGACATAACCAAAGTGGTTTACGGGCTGTTTCACATTTTCACCCCCGCACCCCTTTTCCGACAAAGTTTAGCGTATTTTACCATAACTTTCAACCTACACGTCCTAGTTACATGTCGTATGTCTCTATAGGTGTATTTTATTGTATAAGCCAACCTTAACGAAGTACAAATATGAAATTGAATATTCTAGACCCTCCCAAAATAAGAAAATTTGTTCTACATTACATTGTTTACTAATTAGCTAATTGCTAACTAATTTGAAATTCCCAATAAAGTAAGGCAGCACTTTGCCTTGAATTGCCTATAGAAAAACTGAAAATTGCTTTGTTGACACACCTCATGATTGATTTAAACACTAGAGGGTTATTCTAAACAAATATTTCAAATTCAAGTAATTCCTCCAGGTACTCAACAGTTATCCTAAAGTAGGACTTCAAAATCAAGCTAAAAAAAAATAAAAATCATGCAGTTTCACGATAGTCCTTTAAAGCATTCAATAAATATTTTAATAGAATGTGCAAAGTTTAGAAATAGAATTGCATTCAAATCAATTGAGCCGAATTCATTTTCCCTCCCTGATTTATGTTCTTTAATGAACACTAAAGTAACAAAAAATATTAGAGTTCTCATATTGTTAACATATTAAATCATGCATTAGGACTGGAGATGCTCTATCTAACAAGGCATAAAGTTCTTTAACCAATCAATTTCTAACCACAAACAAAACCTAGCATTTATATTTAATTTACACTAGAATTTATATACATAACATAGCAAAACATTTTTCTTTTCTATCAAATAGTGGCTCAAGTTTGGTATATTGTGCATGGTACGGTACTCTTAAGTTAATTTCAGATCCAAACCAGATTATTCTATTGGCTTCATGTTATACGATGTGTGCGATGCTCTTGATCAAAACAATTATGATTCGAAAGTTAGGATGTCAATGCAGAACCTGCCATACACTGCCAGCGTATCTGATTAGAGATTTTTGGTTAGGATGACTCATATGGTTGGCAACATGACTATCTACAGTTATGTGGATCGCACTCGAGACATGAATGGTTAGGATTGCGCCACGTGCTTGTTAGGCGCTACTGATTCAATATTGTGTTCTTGTTTAGGCAAATGGGCTGGTTGGATTGCTACTCCTACTTGTAACATACAATTTAACATGGAACCAGTTCTTGATGATTGGATCAATCCACCAGAAATTGACACGAATGTGGTGACCACCACAGCGCTGGTGATTAAGCCATCAGCTGCGGTGGATGATGGTGGTTTAGAATCTTCTGGTGGTGACAGAGGAGATGGTAATAAAGAGAGAAGTATCATATAAGTTGTTACGCTGGTTGTGGCATTTATCCTGGTAGTTGGGGTGATCTTGTGGATTAGATGGAGGAGGAAGAGAGCAGACAAAATGGGAAAGATGATGATGATGATGATGATGGAAAAGGAGGACAAAGGGTCTAGAGCCTTCTCGAATGATTTAGATATGTTGGTAGCTGCAACTGATAATTTCTCCTCTACAAATCATCTTCTGTCCATTTCAGAGTGCCAACCGGGATTAAACTTGTATGATCTGATTGATAGATTATAACATTTGATAGGCTAAAGCTTATTCTAATTCAATTACCTACATCATTGCTGTGAGCATCATGAGTGCATACAAACCAATTCCACCAGTATACACCTATTTATTTTTAGGACTCTAAAATTAGGCAAATCAAAAGGAAAAGTTTGTAGGAAAACTAATCAGAACAAGTAAATAAATCCACACCTCATTTAACTCTCTTTGTTGCAGAAAAATTTTAAAGATAAAATGCAATGGCTATAATGGGGGGGCACTTAGATATGGCATCCTGAAAGAGAATCACATGTATATTACAAACTGCAAGAACCATATAAAAGAACTCACGCATATCCAATGTAAGTGAGAATTTTACTATATATGTGAGAAACTTATCAACTACATGTGCATAGACATACATATGTCTACATATATTACCTATTTGAAACATATTTAAGGAGCCTTCATTCCAAAACTTATCACAATAAGTGAAATATGAAGAGCTTATAATCAAGAGAAGCACATAAAATGACATAACTAGTTACTTGATTTCTCTTCTTTGTTGCCCAGGCCCATATATGAAGAATTCTGGTGTGCTACCTAACCTATTGCATGGTTATACATTAGGTTGTTATTCATTTAGAAATAAATCAGATTGGCATAAAATACCAAGATAGGACTAAAATACATTAAGTTGTTATTCATTAAAGAAGTGGTACTTGAATGGATTTTGCACTCTTTCTGTAAGAACATATCAGGTTTGGAATGATCAATCTCTAGCTCCACTATAATCAAAATTCCTGAAAAGTCCTTGCTACAATTGCAAATAAAAAAATGGAAATGTTGAGAAGCATAATTCTAGCTAGAAGCACTACCAGAAAAATTAAAATTACAAACATAATTAAAAATTCAAATTAACAACAAAAATTTTAGTTTACCTTTGCCAACCAAAAACAGAAACACAAAATTAACTAAACAAAATCAATCAATATGCAGGTTGTATATACACACACACATATATACATATATGTTTTTTAAGCATATATATGTTTACCATTTTATCAGTGGATTCAGCAGAGCACATCATGACAAGCATGTCAAGCTGGTTTGTTCAAATTTCACTATAGGTATGGATCATAAATATTATACTGATATAACCGAGAAATAAATTAGATGAGATAAAATGAAATAATATCAAGATTAATAGTAAACAGATCAAAAGAGTTCAATTTTCTTACCATTCAAATCCAATACTAAGGTAGTGGATTTCATTTTCTGATGTGAATATGGATATGCTTTACATATACAAAAGATATTTCAAAATCTAAAGATTTTAGTTCAGTTTTTGCATAACTAGTCACCTTGTTTGGTTTAGACTGATTTTCTGAAAATTGAGATTTTTAAAAGATGGCATAAGCTGAACCCCTATTATAGTGATTAGAGTAGAAGAATTGATCAATATAATGTAAGAATATCATTCTCGTAAGAAGTTGCCGCAACATCTATAGTCACCAAAAGCCCAAGAACCAGAAAAACAAACAAAAACCCAATGAACCGTCAACCTTGTGATCACATTTTTTAGAAAATCACCAATCCATCATCCAAGTTTCAAAGATCAAAACACAAAATCAATGACTCCACTTGTTAATGAAGAATTAATTGCTTTCACCAACCAAGCCACACAAACCTTAAAAAAGACAATGGCATCCACCTAATTTCCTGTTCAAAATTATCTTTGTTCCTAATTAGCAAACATCAAAGAAACATCAAACAGTACCAAATTAGATTTTTCACATTCTTATACCCAAATACAAACCACCAGGCAACAAAAGAATCCAACAAAAATTTTAATTTAATTATTTATTTTTGAATTTTTTACTAAATTGACCCAAAAAAATTCATTCATCTAGGTCCTCATTAATTATTCTTCAATTTTTATATTCATTTGTCTAGAAATAATCCATAACATAACAATACGCGAAACAAAATAGCAACTTTAGCCAAGTTAGCCATTGCAATGAAAAACCTAAGTGACTCGTGATTCGGCTCAAGATTAATTGTACCAGTTCCCAAACAATTAAAACTAACAATCTAAATCATCAAGCACGTACGAAAGTGATTTAAATTGTTGTTTCAAAAAATAATAAATCGATACAAATGATTTTTACGTGGAAAAATCACAATTGGAGCACCTCCAATTATGATTAAAAAAACCACGGGCGAAACGCCACAAATCAATCCACTATAAAGGAAAGAAGGAATACAAAACAACCAAACAAAGTACCCAAACTCTATCAATTTGTCTTCAACAATTTGTATTTCTTCCAAGACAACCTTCATCTCAGAATTGATTAGATTAATGTTGATTCCATAACATCCACATCGACTCAACAACTGCGCACAGCTTCAAACACCTTCAAACACTCCACGCTTGAATCTCCAGATTCCACCGAAGAATAACACTCTTGAAGATGATCACTCAAACAACCCTTTGATGTGAATTACCAAACCATGTGAGTTTAATACTCAATCAAACATCAAAGGAAAACTAGTAAAACAGCCCTAGAAGAAAACCCTAGAGCCCTTAAAACAGAACTGGAAGCATTAACCCTAAAACGGACTAAAACAGTGAAGGTTGCTCCAGCAAAGACTCTCTTGCTCGAGCGATGAACTAATTACGCGTGTATTCCTTAAGTGGCATCGCTTGAGCCAAGCTTCCTTTGCTCGAGAGCACACAATCTTCCTT
Organism: Camellia sinensis; assembly: GCF_004153795.1. Lineage (NCBI taxonomy): Eukaryota > Viridiplantae > Streptophyta > Magnoliopsida > Ericales > Theaceae > Camellia > Camellia sinensis. Next base: position 92,904 of record NW_021027508.1, read on the forward strand.
CCCAGAATATTTGCAAACAAAGAAAACTTTCGGGAGCACAACTTATTCGCTCGAGTGAGCAAGACAAAACAACCAGGAAACTTACAACTTGATAAACAATGTTTGTTCGTGGGATTGACAAAACTAAGGGACCTAACAATCTCCCCCTTTGTCAATTCCCAAACAAAACATTCTAACACAGTTTCCTAGCAAACACACGCACTAACTAAACAATCAACCAAAAAACAACTCATCTAAAACAACAACCTTGATAAAATATCCTACAAAAAAATATATAAACAAAACCATAGGAATAGATAGAGTAACTAATCAAAATCAAAAACCATAGATAGATTGATTAATCAAGAACAAATCATATCAAGACATAATGAATCCAAACTGAATCAAAATCCCAAAATCCCAAGAATTGATTAGTCCATTATCAAAATCAAATATCCCAATATCAAAATGGTATCATGTATCCCCCAAGATTATATACCCTAACCATCATGCAAAAATATATACTCTCCTTTTTTGTCCGGGAGAGAAAAAAGAAAAAATATATATAGCCCAAACACAATAAACACTGTCCAAAAAAAATACAAGAAAAAAAAAAGCATCACTGCGAGTTTGGTGGAGGTTGCAGCTATATCTTTAACAGAGAAAGGATCAAAGCAAGCATCGCAATCTACTGATCGAGGCGGCCATCAAGTGTAGCTAGCTGGCATCCAGCTGATCAAGGTGACATGTGACAGACTACTCAAATTGTTGCAACTGAACATGGAAGGAGCGAGGATATATCTCGGGTGCACCGGTAGCAGCAGCATTAAACTCGGCCTCTTCAGCCAGTGGATTATCACCTACATCAGACACCCCGACTCCCGACGAAGCCCCCTTAACATGGGCTTGACTCTGTGAGACGGTCAGTTTGGTGACAGGTTTAATGGGAGAGGCAAACTAATCATCATCAAAGGTGGGGACACCAAGGAATGTAAGAAACCGATTGATGAAACACCCATAAGGGAGACCCACAGACTTATGACCCTCAAACACACTAATCATTTTGGATACGATCATTTCAGATAGGTCGATGGGAAGACGGTGGTCAATGCAATACAACGCATAACCCTGATCTTAGGTAATATAAGAAGAATGAGAGGTAATATGGATGTTGGCACAAACTATGATATTTAGGAGACAAAAACAGGGAAGAAGCTTATTTTGCTGAATGAGAGCCCCGGTGACCCAAGTCTGGGGAGAGCCACAAAGTTCAGTGGTGACCATATCAAAATCAGCGAAGCTGCAGGTAAGAAGCGGATAGTGACAGTCTCAAACTTTGGGAAGATTAAGAAACCGCCAAATGACTTTGTCATCAATGACGAAGGCTTTGTTATGAACCCAAGTGTGAAAAGAATGGGCTATCTCCTTGCGAATGGAGTGCATATTGCAATAGAATTCTCGGACCCAGCTAAGATTTTGTGGACCGGAGAAAAGAAGGACCTGGTCACCCCCTAAAGCATCAAACAGAGACTGAATCAGAGTAGACTCAAAGGCACTAGGATGGACATTACGTTCTAAGTGAACTTTCCAAGAAACATAGAAATCGCGATAAAGGTTGGACTTTTCCCTAGATTGCAATTTATTGGTATTGAAAGTAGGGCGAGGCATAGTGGTTTTACGACGTTTAGAGGACTCAGCCATGACTGACCGACAATAAAGAAAGACCACCACGACACCCTAACCCACCAAGACGTAACCAAGGAACACCCAATGCCCAATAGCAACCCCAAAAGTAAATATAAGAGCAAAGCACAAACTATTAGTGCAACAGGGTTAGAAAAACCAAAATTCATAAAACCATAGCATTGTATCAAATATTGTAAGATTAGGAAAAGTATAGATACAGTTCTAGGTCAAGTCCCAAAACCAAATAAATGCAGCAGTAGAAAATAAGTGTTGCAGCAGGATGAGAGATATGAAAATAGTAGAATAAAAAAACCAACAGCAACACAATTCACTTAAAAAAACATAAAGCAGCAATTGAAACTCATGACAAAACAAGGGTAAGTCAAAAATTAAAGCCCTAAAACAAAACACTAACAATAGAGAGACATAGCAAAAGCAAACTTCTAAACAAAATTAAAACCCTAGGAATATGAGGATGCAAAAAAAAAAAAAAAAAAAAAGGACAACTAGACGCAAAATAATAGAGACAAAATAAAATAAACAAAACTTTAATGTTGGAGTGAAGAACCCTAAAATCAGTATTCAAGGAAGAGAGAGAGAACAGGGGAAACCACAAAAAAGAAAAAAACAAAAAAAGAAGAAGAATCTTACTAGAAAATGGAGAAGGAGAAGCTTGATGGAGGAAAGGAACCTTCAAATCCAAGGATCACTGAGAAAGGAACAGCAATGGGGAGGAAAAAGCCCTAGGAGAGAGAAATGAAACAAGAAAAATGGGGAAAAATGGATTGTAGGGACAGAGAAGGAGTATTTAAACCATGAAAGGTCACTTGAGTGAGAAATGATTCACTTGAGCCAAGACACTTATGCACACGAACACGCTCGAGCCAGAAAAGTAAACTCTCAGAATCTGTGAAACCTATAAAAGTACTGGATTGAATAATTTGTCGCTCAAGCGAAAACTCCCTCGCTGGAGCGAATAATAAAAAACAAGGCTAAAAAAAAAAAAACACCCTTATGTGCATAATAAAGACACTCACACTGTCAAGTGGAACCTGAAACAAAAGGAGGTTGGCAAAATAGCAAGAATGAGATACTAAGATGAGATAATCCACAAACTATGAAGCCCACAAACTCGCAATTTTGAGAATCTAAAGCACAATATTCATGAGCAAATCAGGTAAACATCAATCAATGAGCATGAGCGACATGAGAATACATAACTCAAAGATAACTGTCACACCCCAACTCCGGGCATGACCGGCCATGGCCCACAGGGACTAAGCCCAAGGCACACGTAAGCCTTAAACACGAACCCAAAATCACAAAGAATAAATGTGACGATAGCCCAAAAATAAATAAATCAAAACCTAATCCACTGACATATCACAAGTATAAATGGTAAAACCAACCACAACCAACTTCCAAAAATATATACTAAATGGGACACAAACTGCCCACAAAATAAAATAATTCCAAATCAAACCCAAATATAATGTATGCACAAAACTCAACATAACAAGCTAAAACAAAATAAATGAATGTCCTAGAGGTCCATGCAATTGAGTCCCCACTACGCCACGAGTTCACTCTAAGTCCTTCTAACACCTGGAGATGATAAACAACTAAGTCAGCTGATAGCTCAGTGAGTAGCAACATGGATAGTATATACAGTTTTGAAAATAAGGATCAATTCCAAAATAAGATATATATCACAGAAACTAGATTGGCATACAGTTTGGTTAAGACAATCTATTTCAACAAGAAAGTTCCGCAGTTCAACAGTTAAAATACTCATGTCTCTCAAGAACATGATAAATGACATTTTTCACTTAAAACAGATTACAACATGAACACTAATAATTTTCTGGGTACCAAGAAAATAACAAGTAATATATCACACAGTTCTCAAGGCTATAAGCCTCGTTGGATCCAATACCGAACTAAAAGTCATCCTCAGGGTGGCAACCTGGGCCTTTTCTCAAAGACGATCCGATTGAAGGTCACCTAGCTTAACCTAGGTCTTTTCCTTACAATCATTGAGCCCTAGAGTCATCACGGCCCAACCCGGATCTATTCCCTAGTGGCCAGAGTCACCACACACAGTGGAATAATTTCCCTGGACTAAATACACAGATGGTCCCAATAATCAATACACATCAGTTTCGCAAAACATGGTAGTTCATCATTATAAACATGAGACCAAAACAAATAGTTTACAGTATGCCAATTTCACACATGTTTCAAAAATAATTTGATTCCATTGATAATGTGGGAGCCAAATTTCATTGGATCAATAGGGATGAATGGTCGAGTCCAGTCTGGGACATAACCTTTATTCAGCATTGATCCTCGTCAATTGAAGAGCCAAATAAAATACATTCCAACCAGTAGAACAAAGGCCGAGTAAAAGCACATGTAAAGGATCGAGGATGGGCCTGGCCTTAAGGCCCAAAGAGAATAATATAAATACAGGATCATCAGTCAAAGAAAGGTATGTGAAAACCATTACGTTTAACTTAAAATACAAGTAATCCAGAGAGTAGAGACTGACTTGCCCGTCGGAGTGCTAATTCCGACACCCCCGATCGGAGTGTTCATTCCTTTTCAGGTGACTAGCTGAGGATCACGAGCGTCCCCCAGGATCAGAGGAGTATTTCCAAACCACTTCTCCACAACTGGCACCATCTGTGGGAATACTCAAATACATCCATGGCGGGCATAACGGAAGACCCTCCGATAGTCACTGACGAAACCACACAGGGAGATGACCTCACTCTAACAAACATGCTTGGACCGGAGACTATCGCCGCAAGACATGCCTTGAACTTCGCCTTACCCTCGACTTCAGCGCATGAGACAATGCAAGCGATCATAGAACAAGCAAAGCAAAACGAACAGAGGTTGGAGAACATGATCGCTGAGAACGAACGTCTCCGTCAGGATTTGGCCCTAGAAGTGGCGAAGTCCAAACAAGCTGTACGCCAGGATCCAGAATGACCTCTGAGGGCAGGTGGTCGACGACCTTGATCCTGACAACAAGACACCGATAGTGACTCCAACTCATTATCCCTTTGTACGACGAATTGCAAGGGCAGTGCTACCCAAGAAATTCACAGCACCATCATTCACCTTGTACGACGGTAAATCAGACCCCACCGATCATATCCGCCATTACAAGCAAGCCATGATGCTGCATGTAGACGACGTGGCTCTCATGTGCAGAATATTTCCGAGCAGTTTGGGACCATTGGCTGTCAGGTGGTATTATAAACTGGAGCTGGCTTCGATCAAGAGCTTCCACCAACTCCAAAAATCCTTCAAGGCAAGGTTTATCACTAATGAGGTCCAGCCAAAGCAAGCCGATTCCCTCTAGGTAATGTAGATTCAACCGGGGAAAACCCTTCATGTATATTCGGTGTGGTATTTGGAGTGTTTTAATCTGGTAGATGATGCTTGCAATGACTCTATGCCGATTACCGCCTTCAAGATGGGGCTACATCCCGACAGTGCCCTCTGCAGCTCTTTGACCAGACAGCCCCCCAAAACAGTCTGGTCGTTGATGAAGAAAGTTGAGGAATACTGTAAAGTGGAAGATGACTTCTTGCGGGTTAAAGCCGAAAACGTGGCCAACAAGACGGCTCCTTCTGAACTTGCTCAGCCGTTAAATTTTGTACCACCTTAGAGCCCTGAACCACGGTATCGGGCTAAACGAGACAAGAGACGGGATTCTCGTCGATCAAGCGACCAATGCTCCCATCGAGCCAATGAACAACTTCAAGTTGATAGCAGGTGCACAAGGCGCGCCAACAAGAAATATACGTAGTTGTCAGAGCTGATCAGTGCAGTTATGTCCAAAATCCAACACCTTCCGTTCTTCAAATGGCCGTCGACAATGGTGGGACCTCCCGACACGCAAAGACGGGATAGGCGGTGCGAGTATCACAAGGATCATGGTCATGATACTGAGAGTTGTTATGCATTGAAGGACCACCTGGAGGAATTGGTACAAGATGGTCGGCTACAACAGTACGTCCAAAAAGGCAACTCAACCAAAGCAATAGCCTTAAGACAAAATTCACCCCCACTTGGCGTGATCCACATGATATACAGCCTGCCAATGTCATCCGCGGTGCATACGATTTAGTCGAATCCCGACCCTCAAAATCAACTCACTCTGGCTAAACAACCCCATGAAGCTGCGAGCATTACTTTTAATGATTTAGATTTGGCCGGAGTGACACTTCCCCACATTGATCCCTTGGCAATCGAGTTACGCGTAAACCGATTCACCGTTGATCGCGTACTCATTGACCCAGGGAGCACATCGGAAGTTATGTATTACAAGCATTTCACCAAACTCGGCTTCTCTGAATCGGATCTTTCTCCGGCTCCTTATCCATTATTCGGCTTCAACGCCAATCTAGAATGCCCATTGGGGAAAATCACACTACTCGTTCGAGCAGGCTCCCGAACAGTGGATGTGGACTTCTTGGTCGTCAAGCTGCCATCACTGTATAATCTCATCATGGGGCGATCTTGGTTGCATACTACAGAGGCCGTGCCAAGCACCTATCATCAGCTGCTATGCTTCCCAACAAAACACGACATTGAGCAAATCCATGGCTCCCAGAAATTGGCACAAGCATGTTATCTCCTTGCTGAAAAGACTCCAAAGGAGTTGCAAGTGAACTCTATTGAGGTGACGGATCGGGAGAGCGTCGACGATGTGGGAGGCTCCCAAGTGAAAAGGCCACGAAAGCCCTAGATTGAGTTGAAATCAACGAAAACCCAGACAGGTTCTTCATGGTCGGCGCCTCCCTGAATCAAGCCGACAGACAGTAGCTAATTTCCTTCCTGCTCGGCAACCTTGATGTATTTGAGTGGACTCTATATGAGATACCGGGTGTAGATCCGTCTATTTCGCAGCACTGTTTAAATGTTGACCCTAAATGCAAACCAATCATTCAGAAAAACCGGCGGTCAACCGCAGAGCACACTGCTGCCGTTATTGAAGAGGTTGACCAGTTGCTTGATGCCGGGGCAATCAGGGAAGTGACCTACCCTACATGGCTTGCGAGTACTGTGGTTGTAAAGAACAAAAATGGGACTTGGCGACTGTGCGTTGATTTCACAGACCTAAACAAAGCTTGCCCCAAGGATTGTTTTTCCCTCCCCAGAATAGATCAACTTGTTGATGCAATGGCACGCTGTCAGCGCATGAGCTTCCTCGATGCTTACAGAGGCTACCATCAAATTGCCATGCATCCGAAGGACCAAGACAAAACTGCATTCCTCACCCCAAGAGGAACCTATTGCTATAAGGTTATGCCTTTTGGGCTGAAGAATGCAGGGGTAACTTACCAAAGACTGGTCATTGCCATGTTCAAGGAGCAACTCGGCCACACTATAGAAGCGTACATTGACGATTTGGTGGTCAAGTCCAAAGAAGAGCAAACTCATCTAGCCGATCTGGAAGAGACATTTGGCATTTTACGCAAATACAAAATGAAGTTGAACGCTTCTAAATGTGCATTTGGGATCGGCTCTGGCAAATTCTTGGGTTACATTGTCAACCACCGACGAATCGAAGCCAACCTGAGACAAATCACAACAATCTTGGAGCTCGGCTCCCCTCATTCAGTGAAAGAGGTTCAAAAATTGATGGGGATGGCCGCCGCACTCAATAGGTTCATCAGTCGGTCCACAGATCGCTGCTGAAAATTCTTTCATACACTACGGCAGGGTAAGGCCTTTGAATGGTCCGCCGAGTGCGAATTTTCTTTCAATGGCCTCAAGACCTACCTCCGATCAGTTCCACTCTTGACAACACCTTCGGCAGGCGACCCGCTCATTTTGTATCTGGCAGTTTCCAACCGGGTCGTCAGCGCCGTATTGATAAAGGAAAAGCTGGGGGAGCAGCGATCGGTGTATTATGTGAGCAAGGCAATGGTTAACGCCGAAACACGCTACCTTTCGTTGGAAAAACTCATTCTGGCCCTTGTCATGGCAGGGAGAAAGCTGATGCATTACTTTCATGGGCATACCATCGGGGTACTAACGGACCACCTCCTCCGGTCGTTACTCCGTAGTGCAGAAGCATCAGGACACGTTTCAAAGTGGAAACTTGAACTCGACTAGTACGATATTCAGTTTCTGCCTAGAACCTCGATCAAGGGATAGGTGCTTACCGATTTTGTGGCCGAATTCACTGAGGGTCTTGCCGACTTCAAGTTTGATGAAATTCAACCTAAGCCAAACTGGAGAATTTATGTTGGGGACATTTGGCAGTTGTAGTGCGATGGATTATCCAATCAACGGGGAAGTGGAGTCGGAGTAGTAATCATGGCCCCCGACGGCGCAATAATTGAGCAGGCCATCAAACTCGGCTTCGAAGCATCAAATAATGAGGCCGAATATGAAGCCCTTCTAGCTGGTTTGTGGAATGCACATCTTCTGGGTGCTCGGTGTTTGCTTGTATTTTGCGACTCAAAACTGGTGATCAATCAGCTGAAGGGGGAGTACACGCCAAAAATGACCATATGGCGGCTTACATGAAAACGGCTAACTCATTGCTGGCAAAATTTGACCATCATGAATTGAATCAAATAACACGAGATCAGAACACGCATGTAGATGCCCTGGCTTGCCTAGCCTCCGCCATTAACTCAGAGATTAAACGGACCATCGAAGTAGGTTTTATCCCGGAGCCAAGCATTGGCCCTTCAGAGGAAGTCCAGGTCAATGCCATAGAGTCAGGACTGAGTTGAATGGACCCCATTGCTGCATTCCTATCTTCCGAACAGCTCCCAACGGACAAGAAAGAAGTGCACAAGCTACGAAACAAAGCCCTGCGATACTACTTGGATCCACAAGGAAAGCTTTATAAAAAAATCCCTTTCTGGTCCATACCTAGAATGCGTACATCCGGAGAAAGTCGAAGAGCTTCTGACTGAAATACATGAAGGCAGTTGTGGCGCCCATTCTGGCGGGGCGCACTTTGGCCCATCGAGCTATAACACAGGGGTGTTATTGGCTGACAATGAGAACTGATGCCGAATGTTATGTGAAAAAATGTGAACAGTGCCAGAAGTTCTCCTCGTTAACCCATCTGCCTGCTGAAGAGTTAAGCTCTATCACCAGTCCCTGGTCGTTCGCCCAGTAGGGGCTTGATATCGTCGGACCATTGCCGAGGGCCCCAAGAAACAAGCGATACTTGATCGTCGTGACAGATTACTTCACAAAATGGGTCGAAGCGGAGGCATTAACGCACATTCGAGATGCTGATGTTAAGCGCTTTGTATGGAGAAATATCATAACATGATTCGGTACAAGACCACTTATCTCAGACAACGACACCCAATTTGATTGTGGCATCTACCAAGAGTTGTGCAGCAAGTATGGTATCCGGCCCTACTTTTCCACGTTGGCTTACCCACAAAGCAATGGTCAAGCCAAAGCCTCTAACAAATCCATCTTGGACGGCATCAAGAAGAGGCTGGAGAAAGCTAAAGGCAAATGGGTCGAAGAATTGCCGAGCGTATTGTGGGCTCATCGAACTATGCCGAGGCAATCCACTGGGAAAACGTTGTTTGCTTTATGCTTTGGAACCCAGGCGATCATACCCCTGGAGATCGGCCACACAACCCTGAAATTGCAAGTTTTTGATATGAGCCGAAACGACCTGATGCTAGCTTTGGATTTGATTCTGATCGAAGAACGAACGGACCATGCCCTTGCGTCCATGGCACGATTCCAGCAACAACTTACTAAGTCGTACAATCAACGTGTTCAGCTGCGCCGCTACACACCAGGAGAGTTGGTCCTGAAGAAAGTACCTCCAGCTACCAGGAAACCGGCTGATGGAAAATTGGGTCCTATCTGGGACGGCCCCTATTGTAACCAGCCCGCGGGGGACCTCGCTACAGCTCGGACTCGATTTCGTAGTCACGGTTCTAAGTCTGAACCAAAGAGTCCAAATCCGGCAAATCGTTTTGAGAAAACAGATTTTTGAAAGAAGTGCCAAACATGGACTGCTTTGCCAGATACAGAGTCGCCACCTAAATATTTTATTTTGGGAAATTTAGGAAACCCTGACTCGGTGCCAAAAGGCCACGCGTCCGTCATCACCAAAGTTGCCTCGGCTCGGGAACTTGGGTACGATTGGGGAAGGTCACTTCGTGAGCACCCCCACATGGCGCGGAGGATGTGTTTCTATCAGGATTTACCCTAGCCGAGGTCCAAGTTGTACAGAACATCTTAGCTGTTGATGAGGGGTTGTATGTCAGCTCACAGTCAGTGTACCTCATGAACAAGCTCCAGCACATCCCCGAGATGGGATTAGGGAAAAGTGACCGGAAAGTCATTGCAACATCAGCCGAAGTGCCGCACAACCCGCATACCTTTGGTTTAGGCTATCTGCCTACCAAAGAGGATTGGGTGAGGAAAGACAAAGAGATGGCCGGAAGAGCCAGAGCAAAGCAGGCCGGGAAGCGTTATGAGTTGATGCATTGGCCTATCCAGGGTACCCTAAATGGACGCTTTGTCTGGGAGGGGGAAGACTTTCCGTTCTGTGGCTTCCCCGAGCCGTGGTTGAACGCAGAAATGAAGCGCGTACCGGGGTTTGAGATTTTCTTTGCTCTACAACTACCTGAGAATGACATCACCGAAGAGCAGACAGGCTCATTAGCCGAGGCTAAGCAAAGTAAGGAAGTGCAGTCTGAGGACGCTGAAAATGAAATGGGGGTAGCACTGGCGTGTCTACTTTCAGATCCTCCAA
>NW_021027508.1:132333-167764 GCF_004153795.1 Camellia sinensis
CTGCCAAAAATGAACGAAAATCGATGCAAAACGAATGCTCGGGGGCCAAAACACGCAGTTCGGGGTCCCGAAAATGGGCTGTTAAGCACCGAAAGTGGCGTTCGGCCACTAAGTGGGTTTTTCAGACCCCAGTGTCCCTCAAAAGGGAGCAAATAAGATGTATGACAAAAATCAGAGCAAATGGAGATGGTTAAGCGGTCCCGAACCGAGGCACACGGCCTGACGGCTCCAAAAACCGGGAACCGGGCCCCGAAATGGGCAAAATGGCCTATAGCCACAAAATGTAGCCTACGGACATTGAGAGATGGTCTACGGGACCTCTCCCTCCCCTCAGGAAAAGAAACAGCGAAAACCGAGCCTGGTTCGCAAACCGAGGCAAAGCACAAAAGAGGGTTCGGAAGTCCGGAGGCAGGGCTCACGGCCGTGACTCTGAAACTTCTGAACGAGCACATTATGTAATATCACCAAGCGCTCAATCGGTGACGTCTGAGTCTTAAGGTCGGTCAAAAATGGGGTGTCTACACCTATCAGGTCGATTCGATCGCAGGAGTAGGGGCATATCGGCTCAAAGACATGTTTGGAAGGAGCCTTCCATGACCTTGGAATTCAGTGCACTTGCGTAAATTCTATCATTGAACCCGACCTATGGGGAATGATACTAGTTTTAAAATGGTTCGCCATGTACACATTCCACTTTTGTAATGCAAAGATTCCTATTTACTTACTGCAAAATTCAGTTCAAAAGTATTCTGATAAAAGTCTCCGGATTCGGAGCCCCATCGGCGCGTGACGCTTTTGGGACGATAAAAGCCTCCGAATTCGGAGCGCCCTTCATGGATATCACGATTGGCCAAATAAAGTCTCCAAATTCGGAGCCCCATCGGTGTATAACGCTTTTAGGCCGATTAAGCCTCTAGATTCGGAGCGCCCTTCATGGATATCACGATTGGCCAAATAAAGTCTCCGGATTCGGAGCCCCATCGGCGCGTGACGCTTTTGGGATGATAAAAGCCTCCGAATTCGGAGCGCCCTTCGTGGATATCACGATTGGCCAAATAAAGTCTATAGATTCGGAGCCCCATTGGCGCATGACGCTTTTGGATCGATTAAGCCTCCGGATTCACGATTGGCCAAATAAAGTCTCTGGATTCGGAGCCCCATCGGCGCATGACGCTTTTGGGCCGATTAAGCCTTCGGATTTGTAGCGCCCTTCGTAGATATCACGATTGGCCAAATAAAGTCTCCGGATTCGGAGCCCCATCGGCACGTAATGCTTTTGGGACGATAAAAGCCTTCGGATTCGGAGTGCCTTTCGTGGATATCACGATTGGCCAAATAAAGTCTCTGGATTTGGAGCCCCATCGGCGCATGACGCTTTTGGGCCAATTAAGTCTCCGGATTCGGAGCGCCCTTCCTGGATATCATGATTGGCCAAATAAAGTCTCCGGATTCGGAGCCCCATCGACGCGTGACGCTTTTGGGACGATAAAAGCCTCTAGATTCGAAGCGCCTTTCGTGGATATCACGATTGGCCAAATAAAGTTTTCAGATTCGAAGCCCCATCGGCGCATGACACTTTTGGGCCAGTTAAGCCTCCAGATTTGGAGCGCCCTTCGTGGATATCACGATTGGCCAAATAGTCTCCGAATTCAGAGCCCCATCGGCGCATGACGCCTTTAGGCCGAAAAAGCCTCCGGAATCGGAGCGTCTTTCATGGATATCACGATTGGCCAAATAAAGTCTTTGGATTCAAAGCCTCATCGGCGCATAATGCCTTTGGGCCGATTAAGCCTCCGGATTCGGAGCACCCTTCGTGCATGATAGTTATGGGCCGAATAAGACTCCGAATTCAGAGCACCCTTCACGACGAAGGTTAAAGCATACATTCAAAATGGAATGCTCCGCTAAGTTGAGCCGGCAAAAACCGTTTACACATGAAAGCATATAAACATTCAAAATGAAATGCTTAGTTAACTTGGGCCGGCACAACCGCATATACAAATCAAAACATGCAAACATTCGAAATGAGATGTCAAAATGAAACACAAACATTTGAAATAAAACATTTTATTCGATTAGCCAATAATTACATAATTTTGCATGCAATCTGCGTTTGAGCATTACAATGTCTATTTTTATCCGACGTCTCCCTCGTCATCACTCTTCTCGACTTCGAAGGCGGAAAAGGGGAAGTGTTCACGTTGGTATAGCGGCAACGCCGAATCAATGCCTGCTGCTCAGAGAGTGTCTACGGCTTGAAATGCCTGGATCCAACCGTGCTTAAATCCACGATTTTCACATCAACAAACTTCCACGACGAGCTTTTCCCCGGTTTTCTCTATCCCTACTTTTCGGCATTCATGGAAGCCTTTTTCATAGGCCCTCCCCTTAGCGGACTCTATCGCAAACATGCTGGCCGTATCACGATCGGCAATTGCAATACTGATAAGCTGCTGGGTCACCCTTTCTTCCATAACTGGGTTAGCTTGTCCGGCTGGTTGTGTCTGAGCGGCCTTGACCTTCCTTAGCTCGTGTTTAGCCGCTTCCGCGAGAGCTTCCAAGTTTCGAATGCGTTCATCCTTCTTCTCTATTTCTCGTCGTGCAGCACGAAGGTGCATGCCGATTTCATAGGCGATGTACAGCCCTTTCACCGCCCCATGAACGCCCTCTCGAAACACCTCGAAAATAGGTCGACCAACCATCGGCTGTTGGACTTCTGGCGGAAAAATCTGTCGTGCAAACTCGACTACCACATTCAGGTCCCGGATGATGGAATCTGCCTCTGTCATCGTTCTGTTCCCAACAAAAACAGAAAAGCTCAATGGGCGTGGTGGTCCACTCACCTCACTTCGCAAACGAGGGGAGCTCCCTCGCTGGCGCTTCTCCTTCCTTGGTGACCTGCTTTGTCGACGCGGAGAGTGGCGCCTCTCGTGTTCTGTAGATGCCCTACCTCCCGTACGAGGAGTCTCGCCACCTCGATTCATTGATGAGTCCAGCTCCGCCAGCGTCCTGCCCTCTCTCTTACTATTAAAGAAAATTCTGGTTGACATTCACCCTTTTCCGGCCACGAAGGATGATCAGAATCGAGTCGCTTTATGAAACTCAAATGGAATCTCTCACCCTCTCATGTTGCACCCCCTTTTTAATTACTCAAGAGTGCACCCCACTCCCGAGGCGACCTCATCAATGCACACACTCTTGCAACCACCGATATATGGCATTGTTGATTCATTTCGATCTAATAGAGATATTCGGCGTTGTTGATTAATAGAGATATTCAGCAAGGGCAGGCTCATAAATTTCAATGGCCAAAAAGGCTGGCCGAAAAGATCATGCGCCTGTCATCCCATGAACTAATGATATTCGACTTTTGAATTCATACATTGGCTGGGGGAAGGACAGATTTATTAATCTGATCGGCCAAATACCTAAGCCCGATGCCGATCGATTTATGCCGCAGCCACTCCATGAACTAATAATATTCGGCAAGATCACATTTATTAATCTGATCACATTTATTAACCTTGAGATATCTAATCGGCAAGTATACACGAACATTTATCTACCGCGCAACAAGCAGCAATAGTTTTACCCAAAATAGCAAAAACAAAACAGTAATCTTCATTGATAACAACAATTAAATACAGAAAATAATGCAAGGCAAGGGAAATTTTCATTCATAAAGTGAATACAGATAGTCATCATTTTATACATGAAGATCACCCCAAGTAAATAAATGTCTACCAAGAAAACAAAACATGTTTACAAGAACATACATTGAAAATACCTAACAAAACTAAAGTGACTCCCAAATCAATCCTCGGGATCTGCCTCAAGCGACTCAGCGTCCACTTGCTCGTATGGAATCGGCATGGCCAATGTCACTCCAGTGGCAGCAAGGGCTTTGAGCCAGCCTTGTTTGAATCCCCGATTCTCAAATTTGGGGACTTCTTCGACATAGTTTTCAAGAGCGGCGCTCTTCCCAGCCTCGAACGCTCCGAAAGCCTCGGAGTTGGCTTTTTCCTTCGCCGCCTTCGACTCTTCCAATTCGGCCTCCAGCTTGGCAAGCGCCTCCTTGGCCAACTTGAGCGATTCCTCGCTCGCGTTTGCCCTCTCATCGACTTCCGATCTGAGCTGATCAGCAGTCAGTGCCCTTTCCTTCTCAGCTTCGGCCCGCGCACTTTCCATTATCGCTCTCGCCGCCTCGAACTCGGCCCTGCTCCTCTCATCCTCGACTTCTAACTTCAAATGGCCAATTCTTTCAATGGCATCATACTGGCGGCAACCCATTTCAGTTATCCTTCCGACCGCCTATAAAACAAGGAGTTGGGATCGTCACATACCAAGAAATACCATCTGCAAACCAAACCAAAACAAGGAGTTAGGATCAAGTCACATACCAGAATGGCCGACTGGGCAGCTAATGCTATTCCTACCAAATCAGGCTCCGCCCGAAAGGTTGCCTTGTCAGCCGGCAATGAGACTGAGGCAGCCAGGCTCAACGCCACAGCTGGATCTTTTAAGGCCGACGCTTCAGAAGAGATCGGCATGTTTTTTATCTTTGGTTGAACAACAAAAGGAGAAACCATATCCGACTCCTCTAAGCGTGGTCGTTTATCAACTGGGTTCTCCTCAGAGCAGGCCTTGTTCTCGGTAGTACGTTTCTCTCCCTAATCTTCTAGAATCGGTCGTTCAGCTTCCTTCTGCATCTCGGCCACATCAATTTGAGCCATTTTTTATACAATAATAGGTTAGAAAGATTCAGTCGGGACAGGTCCAAAACGGACGGCCTCAGCTCTCCGACGGGCGGCCATCCGTTCGGCATTTTTCTTTTATGCCAATTGCGTAAGACTTTCCCTAGCCATACCCTCAGAATAAGCACCGGGAACATCTCCCAAGTTTGTAAAAATATCTTCGAAGGAGACGTCCCCTTGGCCTGAGGTGGACGGAGGGTCGAACGAGTTGAGCCCGACTTCTTCAAAGGTTGAGTTAAGAGCTTTGTCAACCTCCGCTGCCAACTGGTTCGGGTCCTTGGCGATTGGTTCAGCTGCTTGTTCTTCTACGTGTTCCAAATCGGATGTTTCTAAACCAACCTGTCTTAAGTTTTTGGAAAGATAAGGGCTGTAAGATGGTTGTCGCCTCTCAGGATTGGAATGTTGTCTACCGCCAAAAAATGTCGTGTAAGTCGGCTCGTACCGTAGGAGAATGTGGGCCGCCCTCCCTTGTTTTTGAAGGTTTAGACGGCCGACGAACTGTAGCGTGGTTTTAATTTCTGTAAGCACAACGTCGTCGTCTAAAACCGACACTCTCTTCAAGTCGCTGCCTGCATAAAACAAAGCGATTAAATGTATATAGGGCGGAATACAGGTATGGAAATAACAGAACAAAAGTGATCTAATCGGCCACCTGGTTCGCCTTTTTGCCTTAGCACGGGGTCTAGGCGATCTTCACCCTCGCTGAATTCCCAATTGCCTCGGACAACGACTATCACGTCATCGACACGCTTGCCAGAGCTGGCAAGCATAGTCACTAAGTGATGATCGATATCCTTGGCTCTAAGAAAGTAGCGTCCTAGCCGGCCAGTAGATTTGGCTAGAACATAACAATGCCGAACGGCGGGTATACCTAAATTAATCCTAAGACGCTAGTTTAGCTCTACAATCCCCATTATGATGCGAAAAAAATTCACGTTGGGCTGGGAAGGGATTAGACCCTAGTATCGAAGAACGGCCCTCAAAAATGGGTGAAGGGGAAAGCGGACTCCGCCCTCAGTAATTGATAGAAGAGGAAAGATGATTGTGCTCTCATTATCCCTCTCCATATCAGTGGTGCTGTCTGCCAAAAGTGACAGATGGACGTCATCGGGGATGGAAAAATGGCATCGAAATCCAGAGATTCGATCCGCTGAAAGGAGCCCCTTTAGATGTTTTGCCATTCTGGCCAGCCCAAGGATTATGGAAAACTAAAAGCAAACAAGGAAGTGGGATCGAAAGTGAAGGAGAAGAAAACTTATAGGAGACGAAGGGGAAAACGAGAAACAAGGAGTTGCAGAAACCGCAAAGTGAAGGAGTTGCACTAGAAGGTGAACCAGATATTTTTGAGTATTCAAAACATACATTCGAAGAGACAATTTTAAATCACATTAAATGGAGGCAGTGTATGAAGGGGCAGGAAATCGTTATAATGACCAAAAAGTATGTGCGCGTTCTGACACGTATTGGGAAGAGGATCAACTGTCGAATTTTTGACTTTCCAGGCTCGAAGCCAAACACGCCGACTACCTGATGCTAGTGGGGTGTTTGGGGGTCAATTGTGGGAGCCGAATTTCATTGGATCAATAGGGACGAATGGACAAGTCCAGTCTGGGACATAACCTTTATTCGCCATTGATCCTAGTCAATTGAAGAGCCGAATAAAATAATCAGCATTCCAACCAGTAGAACAAATGCCGAGTAGAAGCACATGTAAAGGATCGAGGATGGGCTGGCCCTAAGCCCAAAGAGAATAATATAACTACAGGATCATCAGTTAGAGAAAGGTATGTGAGAACCATTACTCTTAACTTAAAATACAAGTAATCCAAAGAGTAGAGGCTGACTTGCCCGTCGGAGTGCTAATTCTGGCACCCCCGACTGGAGTGTTCATTTCTTTTCAGGTGACTAGCTGAGGATCACGAGCGTCCCCCAGGATCAGAGGAGTATTTCCAAACCACTTCTCCACAGATAATATATTAATCTATCAAAACAGTTTAGTCCTAAAACAACAATTTAATTTTCCAACAGTTCAGGGTAGGGAACATTTATAAAAATATGTAGCATGAAACTACTCATCTAAAAATGAAATAATATAATCCTCGAATAGAGTATGAAAGTCCAACTAGTGCCCTGAACCAAGTATGAAAACTACACGTCACTACTAATTTAAAAATACTAAAGAATAGAAACGATGTAACCTCAAACTAAAGTGCACTAACACAACTCAACCCAACTCACCGTTACTCTTAAATATTATCTAAGTTCATGTTCTTCAAGGTCTAAAATCACCCAAGACATGGGTTCAAATTGAAACTTAATTAAAAGTAACTTTAAGATAAAACAGAATTTTAAACTAGTTTTCCCAATCTATTCGCTAACTTTGAAAATTAAAAACCCACTCCACGTTGTTCAAAAAATTCTAAAACCCTCCAGATATTAACTAATATATCCTAAGTTTCAAACCCAAATGGTTTCACTTGATTTGCTTATCAAAATAATTATCTACAATTAATTATATCTAAACAGGTTGTTTTCTGAAGCACTTTAAAGAAATTAATGGTTCTCTCAGTATACATGAGCAATCAACGCAAGGCCAAAAATGTAAGAAACTAGACTCGTAACCGGTTTTAATGACGGTGATTTGATAATTTTTGGATTTATACCTAAAGAGAACAACACTCCCGAATTTACTGTTTAAACCAGTTTTCTGGACAGATTTGAACGCATCAATTTATATGGATTTTGACTCCCAAAAATTATGAAAAAAAACAAATATGCAATTCAATATGTAATTAATCTGCTGTAAAAATTTCAGTTCAAAATTAATTCTTTTGATATGGTTTTTTGATTTTTAACGTTTGTGATTCTGTGCAGAATTTTTGGACTAAAAATTACACCATTCTTTATACATGAGTTTAACTCCTCAGATTTCTTAACAATATAATATATATATATATATATAATACACAAAATACATACACCTACAACCTCTCCATCAATGAATTATATAACAATAGAATAAGGATAAAGAACAAAGAAAGAAGAGAAGAAAACCTAAGGGGCCACAAGGCACAACACATACAAAGCTCTCCTTCTTGGCTACAATAATAATCTTGATGATTGAATCATCCCTCACTTTCCTTCATAACCCACGGCTGCTAGGGCTGCTAGTGTTGTGGAAAACAATTATAACAGGAGTTAGGGTTTTTGTTATCCTTATATACATATGTATCTAACCAAAAGGCTCTAATTTTCTATCTCTTTATATTATTTTAATTTCTATCTCCATTAAAATATAAATATTATTAGATCAAAATATGCTTACTAATTTGGCGCTTAAATTTATTTATTTATTTATTTATTTTTAAATAATAAATCTTGCCTCTAAATTAAAGACTTTCATCATCAATTTATTTTAGGCTTAAAAATTAATTAAAAGACCTTCTAAATATTTAATTTGCACTTTAGGATTCACCACCAAAATATTTGAGTTTGTAATATTATTATTTAATTATTTACTTGATTTGTATATTTGGGTTCTCACAATAACCATGAGAGCTCACATAACGAATGTGTGTGTGTGAAATTCTTGAGAGGCCACAGAGCTAGACTTAATCCACGTAGTGATCGGATGGCTGGACCTCCGGCAAGAGTAACTAAACATCACTGAGAAAAGTCAAACCACTAGGAATCAAGGGGTATTTGTTAAGTAAACTCAAAGGCACCCCCTCAACCAATCAGTCCCTTTTTTTAATTTTTTAATTTTTGACTTTTCTTTCCTGTGGGCACTCACTGGTGGCATGCATGCTCAAGAGTATGGAGACCAAACCAAAGAAGCATGGAATTAATGAAAATGGCCTGGTTGGTGCCTTTGAGGTAGCTTTTTCCTAATGCCCGGACATCAATGAGGGAGGAACCGTGGAAGTGAAAAAACGATGGTAAATGGTTAAGAGACTCAACATCACCCATGATATGCAAATATAGGTCAATTCCTCTAAAAATGTAAAAGAGACATTGTTAGAGGTCCATAGAGAACTTTGATCACTCGTGCGAAAACCCCTGCAACATGCAACAGTATATCTCAAGGATGTGTACATAATGAGATCATGAAGTCAATGAGCATGAGCATTCAAAATGAGCTATGATCAAAGAAGAATGAAATCTTGCAAGCTGGATGAGAGGTGTTCATATAAGTCTAAATGCAGAGATGACAGGAATCAATGACAATGAGATTATAGCATCCAAGCACACATAAAGCCAATCACTCTCACCCACTCAAGTAATAGGTCACACCCTAGTGACTTAAGCACAACACCCAAGGTCTTTCTAAGGAACTCAAACCTAAGAAGATTAAGGGGTTTTGTAAAAATATCAGCGTTTTGATGCTCAGTGGGTACATATTCAAGAACAATAAGGCCCTCTTCCACTAACTCTCGAATGAAATGATAACAAATGTTAATGTGTTTGGTGCGAGAGTGTTAAACCAGATTTTTAGAAATGTTAATGGCACTTGTGTTATCACATAAAAGGGTAAGAGTGTCCTGGTCTATACCATAATCACGAAGCATTTGCTTCATCCACAATATTTGTGCACAACAACTCCCTGCAGCAATGTACTCGGCCTCAGCGGTCGAGAGAGAAATAGCATTTTGCTTTTTGCTATGCCATGCAACAAAATTATTCCCAAGGTAAAAACACCCCCCATATGTACTCTTCCTATCAGTAGCACACCCTACCCAGTTGGCATCAGAAAAACCAGTAATTTCGGCTGTAATGTCGGTAGAAAACCAAACCACATACCCCAGTGTCCCATTAAGATACTTAATGATGCGTTTGACCTCAAGAAGATGAGACTCCTTAGGACTGGCTTGGTAACGGGCACAGACACCTACACTAAATGTAATATCAGGTCGACTGGCTGTGAGGTAAAGAAGACTTCCTATCCTACTCCTATAAAGGGTAAGATCAACATCAGTACCAGATGAATCTTTGGAAAGGTGAAGACTAGTGCTCACGGGAGTACAAGCATGTTTGGCCGACTTTAGAGCGAACTTTGACACATAGTTTTTGGCATACTTAGTTTGAGAAACAAACATACCTGAAGGAGACTATTTAATTTGAAGGCCCAAGAAGTAAGACAACTCCCCCATCATGCTCATTTCAAACTCATGTGTCATGCAATCCGAGAAGTATTTTACAAGAAAATTAGCAGTGGATCCAAACACAATATCATCAACATAAATCTGAGCAACAAATATATGAGACTTAGTATGTTTCAAAAATAAGGTATTGTCCATACTACCCCTTTGAAAATCATTATCAAGCATAAGGGTAGTAAGTCTATCATACCAAGCTCGAGTGACTTGTTTCAACCCATATAATGCCTTGTCTAACTTGTAGACATGATGTGGACATTTTGGGTCCTCAAACCGTTTTGGTTGCTCAGCATACACCTCTTCTTTCAAGTACCCATTCAAAAAGGCATTTTTCACATCCATTTGGAACAATTTGAACCCAAGAAAACATGCAACACCAAGTAAAATACAAATAGATTCGAGACGTACAACAGGGGCAAACGTCTCATCATAATCAACACCCTCTACTTGTGTATAACCTTGAGCAACCAACCTAGCTTTATTTCTAACCACAGTACCATTCTCATCGGATTTATTTTTAAATATCCATTTAGTACCTATTATATTCATGTCTCTAGGTCTGGAAATAAGAGTCCAAACTTTATTACGTTCAAATTGACCTAACTCTTCATGCATAGCATTGACCCAACTATCATCTAGTAAGGCCTCTTTTATATTCTTAGGTTCAATTAATGAAACATAACACATATGAGATACCTCTTCCGAATTTGTCTTCGAGTTTTCATTCGATTTGAGACACTTCCAATCACCTATTGAGTCGGATAATTCACTTTTACCCTTGCTGATGGTTTGAACTCTGGACTTGTAGTGACAGGAGCATCAGAAGTGGTGTCTCTTTGTGCACTCTTTGGACTCGAACTTACCTTAGAAGTTGGTGCTGGCTCACCTTCTTGAGCTTGGACTTCTACTTCTCCTTGACTTTGTGGTTCAAAATCCAGGATTGGAGACTCACCATTTTCTTCCTCATTTATCGCTGAAGTAGGAGAACCTGTGTCATCTATAACGACATTGATCAATTCCATCAAAGACAAAGTTCACAAATTATAGACACGAAAAGCTTTACTTGTGGTTAAAAACCCTAGAAAAATACCTTCATCACTTCGAGAGTCAAATTTTCCCAAAGGCTCTCTATCTTTGAAAATGTTACATTTACTCCCAAAAGTTTTGGAGTATTTTACATTAGGTTTTAATCCCTTCCACAATTCATATGGAGTTTGTAAAGTGTCGGGCCTTAAATACACAGGATTCACAACATAAACAGCGATATTTAAGGCGTCAGCCCAAAACTTTGGAGGAACTTTCTTACTAAGGAGCATGACCCTAGCCATCTCTTGGACAACCCCGTTCTTCCTCTTAACAACTCCATTTTGTTATGGAGTAATCGGTGCAGAAAATTCATACTTAATTCCGTGCATATCACAAAAATCTGAAAACAAACTATTTTCAAACTCACGACCATAATCAGCTCAGATTCTTATGATACGCCCAATAGAAACACCCTGTTCATTTTGGATTTTAAGGACTAAGGCCTGGAAAGCATCAAACGTATCAGATTTTTCTCTTAAAAAATTTATCCACGAAAAACGAGTATAATCATCAACAGTTAAAAAAATGTATCTTTTACCTCCAATGGTTTCAGTGCGAGTGGGTCCCGTAAGATCCATATGAACCAGTTTAAGAGGATATTTGGTTGTAAAACTGTTCACTTTTTTATGAGGGGCACGGGTTTACTTCCCAAGTTGACATAGTCCACACACATGGTTCACATTCTCACCCATTTTAGGTACTCCTCTCACCAGCTCTTTGTTGGCTATCTTAGTTAGCTCTTTGAAATTCATGTGACCTAATCTTTGATGCCACAGATCAATATTACTTATGATGGCTAAGTGGCAAGTGAGATCATTAATGGTAACAATCCCATAGCAATTATCAGATGTTTGAACCCCATACATGACAGTATTTCCCTTCTTATCTAAAATTTCACATTTATTTTTTGAAAATAATACTTCATGGTCGGAATCACACATTTGACTAATGCTCAAAAGATTTGCTTTAAGGCCATCTACAAGAAATACATTTCGAGCTTAGGAAGACCAGCCACACTTATAGAGCCCTTACCAATGACTCTAGAAGTGCCACCATCTCCAAAAGTAACAATTCCTCCTTTATATTTTTCAAGAGAAGTGAAGTAGGATTTGTCACCAGACATGTGACGAGAGCACCCTCTATCAAGATACCACATGTGTGAATCACGTGCTTTCAGAGTAGTGTGAACAACAAAACAAGTCAAGTCACCCTTTCTCACCTATATCTTTTTAGTCTTAGCAAAATCAGGACTGGCATTCTTGGTAAATGTCTTAGCGTGGTGAACACCCTCATGAATTTTGGTGTTCTACCTAGACATGTAAAGTTGTCTCATAACCTAAAAAGTATTAGAATTTCTACACTTTTGAGACACCTTACCAAACAACTCAAAACAATAAGGACAAATGTGGCCATACTTACCACAATGATGACAAACAAAATAGGTTTTACTTCCCTTTTGTTGATCTTACCCCCGTTAGGTAGATAAAGAGGGGGATCACCATGTTGCACTTCAACTTTCCCTTTGTTTAAGTCTTGATGTTATGTGATGTAGAGGCCTATCCCTTGTGAACTGTCGCATTACCATAGCCTAGCCCACTTTTGTCACACCTCATTTGTTGAGACCCGAGGATGTCTTCTAATGTCTTTAACCCTTTGTTCCACATAGCAATTGTGGCTCTAGCATCTCTGAGTTCTTCATCTTTCTGACCAACCATCTCTTCCAATGCAGCTTGTGACATCTCAAGGCTTTCAATCTTCTCTTCATATGTGGCACATATTTTCAGAAGTTCATTCCTTTCGGTCTCACAAGGTAAAAGTTTGGCACATAGGTCTTGCCTATCATTAGAGATCTTAATGACATTTTGCTTTGCTGTTGCAATCTCTCCTTTTAGCTTGACATTCTTGCTTTTACATGCTTTGAGCTTGCAAGTCAATTTGTCATTCATTTTGGACAAGTTCAGAGATTCATTATAAAGATTTTCATAGGCTTGTTGTAGATCATCACTATCGATCTCATCATTATCTTCTGAGGTTTCATCATCCTCATCTTCTTTTTGCTCATCTTTCTCCTTAACCACATCCAGTCGAGCAACCAAGGCATGAAAGTTGGTGGATGGTGGTGACGATGACTCTCATTTTTCATAGAATTAACTCATAATGTCCCATGCATCTTTGGCCTTTGTGTAGTGAGCAATCTGTTGCTGTTCTTCATCAGAAATTGCTTCACGGATGGTAGTCAGAACTCTGTGATTGCTCAGATTGTCAGTGTTTTCAACATCCTCTTCAATGGCTTGCCAGCCCTCAAGGTTGTGAGCTCTCAAAAACATCCTCATTCTGATATTCCAGAACAAGTAATTACTTCCATCAAAGGTAGAAGCATGGTGCAAATTTTGAGCAAGAGCAAACTCAACTGACTTTGTAGATGAATGAGTAACAGTAGACCAGAATGCCATGTAGGTACTATCTCTGTCTTCACCGGATTCGATTTTTTTGGGTTCTTGCTCTAACCCGCTTTCATTATCCCAAGTCACTGTATAAACTTTCTTCTGGTTATTTTTCAATGGACATTCAAGAGCAATATGACCAAACCCTTGACATTTGTAACACTTGACACCTTGCCTCTTCACAGTTTTTTTTTCAGTTTTTGGAGCAATTTTTGGTGGAAAAGTTTTGGCTTTTTCATTACCCTTGTCTTTTGAACTAAGATGCAGACTTCTTTTTCTTTAATTTTTTTTTGTTTTGAACTGTTTGGTAAACATAGCTGCCATTTCAGACTCTAGATCAAACTCAATCTCAGGGGTCTTAGCAATCTCATGAGCACTAGTAAAAGCCACACTATCTTTTTGTTTTTTTGTTAGAAATATGGTAGGTTTCATAAGTCTGCAAGTTTCCAACCAATTGATCAAGCTTGAAGGTATCAACATCCTAAGCCTCTTTAATAGCTGTAACTTTTGATTGGAACCTCTCAGGTAAAGACCTCAAAATTTTTCCAACAACCTTAGCTTCAGGGATTTTTTCATTGAGTGTGAAACAGGAATACATGATGTCACTGAGTTTAGCATAAAAATCATCAAACGTCTCATCATCACGCATAAAAAGAGTTTTAAAAGATGAGGTGAAATGTTGAAGTTTTGACCTTTTAACAAAAGTAGTACCCCCGTGAATAGTTTCTAGAATATCCCAAGCCTCTTTTGCTATCTCACAAGTGCAAATACGACAAAACACTTCAGGTGTGATGGAGCAAAAGAGGGAATTGAGAGCCTTATTGTTCCAACTTGAATTTTGATAATTGAATGCGTCCCATTTATCAAGAGATTTGGGAATATCAACACAATCAATGGTGACAACAAGTTTATTCCACCCATAGATCACATAGTGCCAAGCTTTCTCATTGATAGATTTTAAAAACACTCTCATACAAGCTTTCCAATAAGAATAGTTTGTACCATCAAGTAACGGAGGTCTATGAGTCAAGTTACCTTCACAAATTGAATCCATATCACCAATAACACAAAATCACACTCCTATAGTTTTGATAAAAATAAAGAGTGACCTGCTCTGATACCAATTGAAAAACCTAAGTGATTCATGATTCGGCTCAAGATTAATTGTACCAGTTCCCAAACAATCTAAATCATCAAGCACGAACAAAAATGATTTAAATTGCTATTTCAAAAAACAATAAATCGGCACAAACAATTTTTGCATGGAAAAACCACAATTGGAGCACCTCCAATTGTGATTAAAAAAACCACGAGCGAAATGCCACAGATTAATCCACTATGAACGAAAGAAGGAATACAAAACAACCAAATAAATTACCCAAACTCTATCAATTTGTCGTCAACGATTTGTATTTCTTCCAAGACAACCTTCGTCTCAGAATTGATTAGATTGATGTTGATTCCACAACATCCACGTTGACTCAACAACTGCGCATAACTTCGAACACCTTCAAACACTCCACGCTTGAATCTCCGAATTCCACCGAAGAATAACACTCTTGAAGATGATCACTCAAACAACCCCTTGATGTGAATTGTCAAATCACGTGAGTTTAATACTCAAGAAAACATCAAAGGAAAACTAATAAAAATAGCCCCAGAAGAAAACCCTAGAGCCCTCAAAACAGATCTGGAAGCATTAGCCCTAAAACGGCCTAAAACAAGTATATATAGAAAACAGGGGCCGTGACGGTAGCTCGAGTGAAGACTCTCTCTCTCTCTTCACTCGAGCGAGGAACTAATTACGTGTGTATTCCTTAAGCAGCATCGTTCACAATCTTCCTTCCTAGAATATTTGCAGACAAAGAAAACTTCTGGGAGCACAACTTATTCGCTCGAGCTAGGACTTCTTCTCTCGAGCGAGCAAGACAAAACAACCAGGAAACTTACAACTCAATAAAAAATGTTTGTTCGTGGGATTGACAAAACTAAGGGACCTAACAACATAGTTCAACTTCAAAGGGCTGTCGTAACATTAGCTACGTTGAACTCTAACAAATAATTAGAATTTTGCTACAAGCTTGCTAAAACCCAAGTGAAATGTTCACTAAAGAGAACCTCATGAATTATGCATAAGAAGCACAATTAAAAAATAATTATCAACACTTACTTCCAGTTCAATTCATGACATTATACAAAAAGCAATTCCTACATATTTGCAAAGCTCAATTCAAAAAGCAATTTAAAGGAACTCAAGTACAAGTTGGATTGGGATCAAGAATAAGTAGAGAAAACTCGCATCAAATGAATAGGAGAACCAAAATATAGGTTGTCCAAAACACAAAGTTCCAGCAACAAGAAGTTCCATTTGTATGATTTGACGAAGTAAGAAAATTTAAAATACAAGTTTCGGCAATTTTGTACCTTTCCAGGTGCCTTCTCAAATGTTGCTATCATTTCCAAAACTAACGTTCCTTTTCAGTTGCAGTAGACCCACACACTACAAGAGGAGGAGAAAACGAGTTCATATATCAAAAAACCTAATCAACAAATGATTTCAAATTTAACAAATAAATTCCAATAACATTGATACTGTGCCTATATGATAACCATGAGTCATTGGAAATCATGAAAAACCACCAAGACAACAAATAATACAACTTCAAAAAGGATTTTGCTAAGTCTAACCTTCAGTACAAATAGTTTCATTCACATCATTAATAGAGACAGTTCCCTCGATACATCATACATTACTAAGAAGAGTCACGTACATAAATGGTAAGTATAGATATTTACGTAAATAGATTCTCTAAATCTATATATCTATGAAAGTGTATTATATAAAATTCACACTTCAAACACAAAATGGGTGACTAGAATACAATATTTAGGACCTAATTTATTGGTAAAGAAAAAATTATGAAACTCTTCGCTCTACATTCACAAAATTAATCAAGAAACTAGTTCCATCTAAGTTTGTCTTTGACAAGATATCTAGCTCAATGCCTAGCTAAATTGGAGAGGCAGCAAAATAGTACAAGGCTAACAGTCAAGCTTATTACTTCAACTATATTTGACTTTGCAAATTTTCTAGATGATAAACCATCCTGGTATAGGAAACATTCTTCAAAATGGTTTTAATTTTCTATGATGAAATTCATCCCAAGCTAGTTTGAGGTTCTATTGTAAGAAAGTAATGAATTTAGCAGTTGTTTATAAGCACGGGTACTCTAAAAATGATGTCGTACAAGTACCAGGTGCGGGTGCGGGTGCGGGTGCGGCGCGTACCGATACGGCAGTACGGATATGTCGAATACATGCTGGGTACAGGAAATACGTTTGGATACATCATGGGTATGACATGGGTACGATGAGGTGAATTTTTTTTTTTTTTTTGTGCAGCTACTAGAATTTGTTGTAGCCTTTATTATTATTCTTTCAACTTCAAAAATCATCAAGTAATTTATTTCCAACACCCAAGAAAGAATTATGTAATTTTTTAAACAATCTGTTCTTCTTTTAGTTTTGATATTGAAACTTTGATTTGTATGTTGGATATTTAGCTATAAATTTTATAAAAAAAATGACATACCCCAGTCGTACTCGTACCTTAATTTTTTAAGAATTTGTCGTATCGGCGTACCCGTACCCGTATCCATACCCACACCCGTGCTTCATAGGCAGCTGCAAATTCAGACAGGAACAAAGTGACATCTCAAATTTTGATTAAGTATAGGTTTGACTTTAAAATGCACACATTGTCATTTTTGGACAAAAGCATATTTGAGGTGTTGACTTTGAAATTCATTTTCTCCAAATTGCCTCATTGAAAAATTATGACACTTTCCAAAAGTATATTTGAGTCTAGTTTCTAACCCCGTTGATCTTGCATGAATTCATTGTGTTTCGAAAGATATTTTAGCCAAAATAAAGATAACAAAGGAAGCTAGGTGATGTAAAATTTTTAAAGTGTGGTTCAAAATACTCTAAGAGATATGACCTTGAAAGAGGACGGTTGTGTAGGCAACGTGCTGGAAATTTGGTACAAAAGTCTTTTTGAGTTTTATAATTGGTCAAAGTGCCTCAAAGTGCTTTTGACAGGTTCATGTAGGATGTACAAGTTTCTTAAGCCTCATCAAAAACATCCCAAGTCTTTAATCATAGAATAAAATAAAATAAAATTAAAAAGGTGCATATAACCAACTATACATAATGAGATTGTTAACTAGGACAACCGACTGCTCAAAATGACAACTTCTTGAGCATAAAAATTGTAACAATTACCATCTTAAGAAGAAACGGAAAATGTTAATAACTTGGACAGTTTGGTCAATGAAACCCACATCTTTTGTTTCATTTTCTAGCTACATCACCTCAATGCCTATAATTTAAGCAAAAACAAGAAAACCCCCTCTCAAATTTGAAGATATGACACAAACACTAACTATCTTTGCTAGTACGTCAGCAAGTTAAGAAACTACAAAGTTTTTTATATTCGGTGGAAGGCAGGCTGAAACTTTGGCCCAACCAAGTGCAACTAAGGAGTGAAAGAATTCACAATGTGATCTTATGGGGCCTTAAACCTTAGAGAACAGCTAAGAATGTCCATTACAATTATTTAAACACTATCCATTTTGCATTAAACTCATATAATTTCACAAGTGACCTAACGAAAAACACTAAAACAAACAATATTACACACTAGTGGCCTCAAAATTAGAAATGGTTCTCAAATGAACCAATTAAAAAACATAGAATGTTGTATAATACTTATATCAAATTTACAGATAGTTTTCATCTAGTCCTATGACTACAAAAGCGGAATATTATAGTCAGCAAAAGCCTAAAAGCACCATGGACCAAAAGCACTATATCATGCAAAAACATAGTAACAAATGGAAAAATGAGAAACATAAACAAATGTCCCTATACAAGCTATAGAAAATGAAAAAACTTCAGATCAATAATTTACAAAGTTGGACGCCAGTGTCAGCTCTCTCAAATCACAAGTTAAGTCCACATATCATGCACATCATAGATAATGCAATAATAACGCCAATTCCCATGTTAACTTAAAGTTTTTTTTTAAAATATTAAATTAGTGCCTTAATACATTTAGCATAGGGGCACATGTTTGCTCTTGTTTTTCGGTTTCATTTCTAGATTCCTCTATTATTTCTTCCAAACTTATCACAATATGGATGATTTTTGCATTATGAAAAAGTTAAGATCATGGCAAAAACAAGCAAAATAAAGCACAAACATGTGTCTACTTTAATAAGAAAATAAACTTACATAATCAGTTCTCAACAAATGAAAAACAAGCAAAAGACACATGTACACAAACACAAACATGTTATGAGCTATTATATATATATATATATATAGAGAGAGAGAGAGAGAGAGAGAAAGAGAGAGAGTAACAAAATTAAAATTGGTAAATTATACTTACAAGCTTACAAGGGAAAAGAAATAATTGGAATGGGGACACATTAGTTTCCTAAATTTTCGTATGCCATATCAGGATTTAATTCATTGTTTAAATTAGTTTGCTCCATGCGGATATCACGGTTAGTAGAGGCCGATCTTCGGATCGGGCGAGAGGGGGTGCTCATAGCTGACCTTCCCCAATCGTACCCTAGCTCCCGAGCCGAGAAACTCCGGTGATGACGGACATGTGGCCTTCGGCACCGAGTCAGGGTTTCCTAAATTCCCCCATAAAAAAAATATTTAGGTGGCGACTCTATATCTGGCAAAGCAGTCCATGTTTGGAACTTCTTTCCAAAAATCTATTTCTCAAAACGATTTGCCAGATTTGGACTGTTTGGTTCAAGATTAAGAACCGTGACACAAATCGAGTCCGAGCTGTAGTGATCCCAAATGAACAGAACAGGACTCACCCTGCCGGGGCGTTCGGGGACGTCTACATATACTTACAAGGGAAAAGAAATAATTAGAATGGGGACACATTAGTTTCCTAAATTTTTGTATGCCATATCAGGATTTAATTCATTGTTTAAATTAGTTTGCTCCATGGAAAGATTGAGTGCTGTTAAGGCTTCTAGTCTAAATATGGTTGTAAGCTCCTCCAAAATTGTTCAATAAATTTGTTGAATTAGAACATAGATAGAAGGATGTTCCTAACAATTGACATAAAAAAATTAAAAAAAAAATCAAAACTATCAAACCCATGATTTACAAGACTTCACAAGTTTAAGTTCTTAACACTTAACAGTGAAAATGTGAATCGAAGCTAGAAATAACCAGGAAGCATAATTTACAACTAACACTTAACTAGAAGTTGGTTGCTCAAGATCTTTGATTCATTTCATCTAATCTTTTAAAAGATGAACAATTCAATAAACCATGCAATAGATAGTATTAAAACTATGCTATTAAAATTGTGTATTCTAGCCCATATTTGGATTGATTTAAGATTATGATGAGAGATTCACAAAATTTTATCAATTTTGTAATTTAACTAGTTAGTCCAATTTTTACGTTCTTTTTTTTTTTCCAACGAAAAACTTTTACTAACGTCTATTTCCTTAGTCTAGAAATCAGGCCAAAATTTACCTTCTATTTTATATCCTCCCAATAAAAAACTAATTAGTCCAGAAATCGATTGAGAGAGGGATAGACGTTATTGTTGCAGATGGAGGGGTTTTGGGTTTAAGGAATCGTAGAGGGCTTGAAGTTAGGATGAGGGTTTAGGGTTTAGGGAGAATCGCTGAAGTGAAGAGGGCGAATATATATATATATATAGAGAGAGAGAGAGAGAGATAGACAGAGAGAGACAGAGCTCCATACTTGATATCTGGTTGGAGAGAATGCTTATTATCTTGTCGCTGGAAATCGAGGGTAGTGTAGAGATTCAACAATGGAACCCAACAGAGGCTGGTAGTTGTTGTTGGAAATCAAGTGTTACACAGTGACGTTACACAAATGGCGAGAGCAGCAAAGAAGAATAGAAGAAAAACGAGAGAAGAAAAAGAGAGTTGCTGAGGGAAAAGAGAAAGTCGAAAGGGTTAACCGGTTGCCTAGGTTTCCATTTTCCACAATTAAATAATTCAATGGTCCTGATCATTTCTTTCTAATCCAAGGGTTAATACTTAGAGTGCATATGGTGTGCAACCTTAAGGAGGTTGCACACTTAAACAGAACCTTTTTAAACATGCAATAAATACATAATACTTCACAACATCGCAACTGCTAGTAAAGAGATAATAGAAATTGATAAGTTGTACGTAATAGTCAAGTACAAAAGAAGATAAAATAGATGATTAAAAATTACTTTAGGTTAAAGTTGAGCAGAAAAATAGACAAAATAATATTGATTTGGTTTTTAGAAACTTATTTTAATTTTTTTTAACAAAATTAAAAATTAATTGGTGAAAGAAAAAAAAACACTTGTCATTTTTACATAATCTTATCTTTTGGGAGACTAAAAATAATTTTTAAAAATTTAAAAATATTTTTTGATATTTATTTTTATCAAATTAGTTTCCATTTTTTGAAAGAAATTTTTTTTAATTCTTTTTCTCAAAAACAAATTCAACAAGGCCATTGCATTAACTAAAACACAACCAAATTATAAGGACAAAATATAACTTCATACTATGTTTTGTTAAAATTCTACTTACACAACGCATTTACCTCTTTACACCTTTCATTTGATATATACATATATGTATATAATTTTTAATTTTACCCATGTGTGAAATTACCTTTAAGGATAAAAGATAAAAATTAAATAAATTTGATTATCTTTTTACACACATTGCACTTCAATGCCTACTTTTATTTCTTTCTCATTTCTCTTTCTCTACTATACATCTACTTTCAATAAGTTAGAATCATAGGGTTTTGATCATAAAAGAAAGCAATAAATGAAAAAAAGGGTCATGAACAACTAGCAAAAAATTGAAATGGTAAGTGTTTTTTTTTTCTTTATTTTTTATGTTTTCATTTCTTTTTTCAAGGGGACTGTTCAACTTTTGTTTGGTGCATTAGAACTAAACAAAATCAAATAACCCGGAATCACATCGTCAAATAAAAAATACATATCCAATAACCCACTACCGAACAAAAAATATTTATTCAGTAACCTATTGCCGAACAAAAAGTATATCTCTGGACGGATTGTGAATGTAGATATTCTTGGTATGCCATGGCTTACCCACACTTATAGCGATGGAGGAGAGTCGGTGATGATGAGTTTTCTGTGCTCGGTAGAAACCCCTAAGCAAGATATTAGTGAAGTAGATGTGGTACATGAGTTTGAGGATGTATTTCAGGAGATACCTGAACTCCTACCTCGATGGGTAGTAGAATTTTGCATTGACTTAGTGTTGGGAACTACACCGATTTCTAAGGCGGCATACAAAATGGTGCCTAAAGAGCTTGTGGAGATGAAGAAGCAACTGGAAGAGATGCTTCAGAAAGGGTTCATACATTCAAGTAACTCCCCGTGGGGAGCACCCGTGATCTTTGTGTCATGACCCAAACTCGTCCTTATAGGTTTAGTGTCATAACCGGCTAGTAATCATAGATTACCTACGGACTCTATAAACAAAATATCTTTAATATAAAGTATGAGGCTTAGCGGAATTATATCATAACATAAAAAAAAATTATCGCCGTGCGTATATGAAAGAAACTTTGAATCAAAACTGCACAACTATTCTATAAGTAAGTGCATACACCACAAACGCATCAAACAAAAACTAACATTCAGCCCACAATTTTGAACTTGTCAAGTCTTACATACACAAAAACCCTTATACCAAAAATCAACTAAGAGTTCATAACAAAGGGGGGGGTTTAGACTTTGCTTGGATCCTCATGAGTCCAAGTTGGCTCCATCTTGGGAGCTCCACAAAAGGTTGACCACGGGGTGACTCTGAGGCGATCTCTATCACTCTTCCTCACCTACATAGATATACACATAAATAGTGAGCTAATGCCCAATAAGTAATAACAGAATAAAGAGGTTATATGAATGAAGTTCCACACCAGTACAAATATCAATTAGATTAGCCACCATATCAATCCTTTGCAATAACAGAACCACTGTTCGATAGCATTTTCAATACAATTTCGATTTCAATACAAGTCTCAATAATCCATGTTATTACACACTCAATGACAATTTACGTGGAACATCCAATAGAGTAACTATGTATCAATAGCAATGGGACCTCAAGGCTCAATCAATGGGACCGCAATGGGTTAATCAATATATCTTATCCAATGTGACCGTTAAGATCTAACTGCAGAGATCTCTGTATTTCAATTATCCAATGGGCTACGGTATTGTTTCCCTCGGGCGAGGGCCAATGGGCCATGGTATTTATTTCCCCCCATGCAAGGGCCTATTAAGCAATGGGCTATGGTATTATATCCTCCAGGTGAGGGCCCATTAAACAATGGGTCGTGGTATTGTTTCCCCTAGGCAAGGGCTTCACTAAAGGATGCCACGAGTACAATTTCAAAACAAAACTTCATTCGTTTATAAGAAACTAAAGTTTCAAGAAACCATTCGATGAACAATAATAGGTTTGATAAATCATCATGACGTTTCAACAAACCATTCGTTTCAATAAGCCATTCAATTATTCATATTTCAATTTTGATAACAACAACATTTTCAAAAATAAATATAATTTGAACATATCTTTATAGAGTTATTACTCACAGTGGGTTACATTGTCATTAGGCCTCGAATGTCCACCTATACAAAACACATAACCAAAATGAAATTGGAGTACCATTTGATAATGATGCTGCTTTAATTAAATTTTCCTCATGTGCATTTAACTCATTCCATGTTTATGTGAGCTCAATTGGTGCCTACGAATACTTGAAATAACATGAGGATGCAAGTATGCACTTAAAAGAGTTAGTCAAACTTTGCTGAAAATAGGGTCTCTGCTCGAACGCAGCATCCTTTGCTCGAGCGGACATTCAATAATAAGGGTAGTCGCTCGAGCGCAACTTCTATCGCTTGAGCGGTCTGTAAACTTTGCAAAAGTACTGGTTGTATGAAATTTCCGCTCGATAGTCGCTCGAGCGGAAGACTGAGTAAAAAGGGTTCTCGCTTGAGCGCCACTTTGGTTGCTTGAGTGGTCTATAAAATTCTGTAAAACTTTTAGGAGCTCGATTTTTACGCTCGAATGACACTTTCTTCGCTCGAGCAGATAGGCCAAATTCTAGAATTTCCAGAATTGTGTTTGCAGTTCAAATTTGATACACAAAGGTTCAAAATTTGTATTTTTGGTACAAAAACATGGAAAAACATTTTAGAACTTAGAA
This sequence comes from Camellia sinensis, assembly GCF_004153795.1. Classification (NCBI taxonomy): domain Eukaryota; kingdom Viridiplantae; phylum Streptophyta; class Magnoliopsida; order Ericales; family Theaceae; genus Camellia; species Camellia sinensis. The sequence goes on from NW_021027508.1 coordinate 156,088, forward strand.
ATGTAGTCAACATTGAAACCAATTGCTCAAAATCATGGACCCAATTCTCAAAATCAAACTTAAATCATGAAGTTGGAACCATGCATGACATGTATTGCCCTCATTTCTTTACAACTCCTTTCAAGACTTGATCAAATGGCATGACAACTGTAAGAACATGAAGAACTCTTCAAATAAATGTGTAGAAGACCCATGCATGTAAGAATTCATAGAAAATTTAACTCAAAGATGAAGGATTATGCATGCATGTATGCAATTATACTCAATTCTTCCATAATCAAGTCAATCCTTTCTACTTACATGCAAATAGACTCATAACTTCTTGAATTCATGGCCTACATGTTTTATTTTCAAGATTTAAGAAGGAATTCCATACCTAGGATGTGAATTCAAGTGTTGTCTAGCTCAATTCTTCAAATCTTCCACAATTTCCTTCAAATTCCCCTTTCTTTCTCTCTCTAAATGTTGAGCTTAGCTTCCTCCTCTCTAAAAACCTCAGCCCATGTGTTTGTATAAGTGAGTTCAAAACATGTGCTAAGCTTATATAGAGTGTAATTAACTTGGCCTAATAAAAGTTGATTAAGGTTAATTAATTAGGCTCATTTCTAACTAAGTACAATCAGTTTATTCTAATTATTTTGGTCTGAATCAAATTTTGCCAAAAGTTGCCACAAAATTCTAAATATTCTAATTGGCCTATTAGACTAGTCAATTTTGGTTTCCGAAGCCGTTTGGGCTTTCAATTTCTGATTCTAAGTCAATAAGTGAACATATATTCCATGAAATAACAGATAACTACAAAATTAAGCATGTAACACATAATTAATCACACAATCATGCAATTAAACTTATTGAAACAATATAATATAATAGTACGGAGGTCGGGGCCATCACAGTCTCTCCCCCTTAGAAAGTTTGGTCCTCCAAACTTAAGTTGCCTTCAAACGAAAAGAAATGCAGATATCGATGTCGCATCTCATCCTCTTTTTCCCAAGTGACCTCTTTCCCATAATGTTCTTTCCACTTGACCTTCACCATAGAGATAGTTTTGTTTCGCAATTGCTTCACTTGCTGATCAATGATCTGCATGGGCCATTCTTTATAAATCATATTTTCGTCTAAAGCAATCCGATGGTGATCAATCATATGGAACGGATCTCTAAGATACTCACGAAGCATGGATATATGGAAGACATTATGCATTTGTTCCATTCCCGGTGGCAAGGAAATATAGTAAGCAACAAGACCTAACCTTTCAAGAATCTGAAATGGTCCAATATAGCGAGGAGTCAGTTTTTCCTTCTTTCCAAATCTCATATGTCTTTTCATCGATGTTACTTGGATAAATACATGATCCCCCGCTTCATATTCTAAGTCTCTTCTTCGCTAGTTCGCATAACTTTTCTGTCGATTCTATGCAGTCATAAGCCTTTGCTGAATGATTTTGATCTTTTTCAGTTGTTTCTTGCACAAGTTCAGTACCATAAATAACCCTGTCACCAACCTTTGTCCAACAAATTGGCGATCTACACTTTCTGCCATATAGTGTCTCATATGGTGCCATACCAATGCTAGCGTGAAAACTATTGTTATAAGCAAACTTGGCCAATGGCAAATACTTTTTGCAACTGCCCTGAAAGTCCAAAACACGCATACGAAGCATGTCTTCTAAGGTATGAATAGTCCTCTCGGTTTGTCCATCAATTTGTCGATGAAATGTTGTACTAAACCTCAATTTTGTCCCCATTGCATCCTGTAGACTATGCCAAAATCTAGAAACAAATTTAGGATCCCCATCTGATATAATAGACACGGGAACTCCATATAGTCGAATAATCTCGTAAATGTAGATAGTAACAAGTCTATATGTAGTAAAAGAAGTCTTTACAGCAAGAAAATGAGCAGACTTAATTAGTCTATCAACTATAACCCAAATAGAATCCATACCTCTAGGTGTTCGAGGTAGGCCAACAACGAAGTCCATGGTGATATGCTCCCATTTCCATTCCAGGATAGAAAGAGACTGAAGCATGCTTGCCGGTTTCTGATGCTCTGCTTTCACTTGCCAACATTGCAAGTGCTTGGAATTGAAGTCGGCAATTTCTCTTTTCATGTTAGGCCACCAATATACTAGCTTCAAATCTTGGTACATTTTAGTGTTTTTTGGATGCATAGCAAACATTGATTTGTAAGCTTCCTCTAAAATTTTCCTTTTTAAGTCGGCATTATTAGGAATACTTAATCTCCCTTGAAATCTCAACATGGAAGCCTCAAATGTGAACCCTGGTTTAGGCTTGGTGTCAAATTCATCACAAATCTTCTTCAAAAACTCATCATTCATTTGCTTTTGTTTGATTTTTTCAATAATTGTAGGCTGTGCAGACATTACAGCTATCAAGCTATCTTGTTCAAAAGGTATCACTTCAATTTCAAGTTGTTCAAACTCTAGCAGCAATTCTTTCTGATCTGTGAGCAAACAAGCTAGATTCCCCATATTCTTTCTACTGAGTGCATCTACCACAGTGTTGGCTTTGCTCGGAAGGTAGTGAATCTGTAAATCATAGTCCTTGATCAATTTAAGCTAGCGTCTTTGTCGCATGTTCAATTCTTTTTGGATGAAAAAGTACTTCAAGCTTTTATGATCGATGTACACTCCACATTTGATTCCATACAAGTAGTGACGTCATATTTTCAGTGCAAACACAACTGCGGCAAGTTCTAGGTCATGCGTTGGATAGTTTTTCTCATGTGGTCTCAGTTGTCAAGAGGCATAAGCAATCACCCTACCATTCTGCATTAAGACATAATCCAAACCTTTATAAGATACATCACTATAAATCATAAATCCTTCTGTACCTGTGGATATAGTGAGGATTAGAGTTGTGGTCAATCTTGTCTTTAGTTCTTGAAATGCAGATTCTCTTTGGTCGGTCCATTCAAATGGTTCTCCCTTTCGAATAAATTGAGTCAATGGCACTGTAATCTTTGAGAAGTCTTTAACAAACATCCGATAATAACTAGCCAATCCCCTAAAACTACGAACTTCTATTACATTGGTCGGAGTAGGCCAATCAACAATCGCTTCGATTTTCTAAGGGTCAACTAAGATACCATTTTTGTTAATAACATGCCCCAAAAATGTTATTTCATCAAACCAAAACTCTCACTTCTTCAATTTCCCATACAGTTGCTTTTCTCTAAGTGTTTGAAGAGTCATTCTCAAATGTTGTTCATGCTCATCCTTACTTTTCGAATAAATCAAAATGTCATCAATGAAAACAACGAAAAAATCATCTAAGAAAGGTTTGAAAACCATGTTCAACAAATCCATGAATGCTACGGGTGCATTAGTGACTCCAAAGGCATAACTAAAAACTCATAATGTCCATACCTAGTTTGCAAAGCAGTCTTTTCAATATCTGCAGCCCTAACTTTCAAATGATGATAGTCCGATCTCAAGTTAATTTTTGAAAATACCTGGGCCCCCTGCAACTGATCAAATAGATCATCAATACATGGCAATGGATATTTATTCTTCACTATTACCTTATTGAGTTCTCGGTAATCGATACATAGTCTGAGGGTCCCATCTTTCTTCTTTACAAAAAAAAACCGGCGTCAGACAAATAAATCCCTTATCAAGCAATTCCTACAACTAAGCTTTCAGTTCTTTTATTTCAATGGTGGACATATAGTAGGGAGTTTTAGAAATTGGTTATGTACCCAGTATTACATCAATTGTAAATTCAATCTCTCTATCAACAAGTTGTCTAGGTAATTCATCCGGTAACACATCGAGAAAATCTCTCACCACTGGTATATTGTCTAAAGTAATGCCCATGGTCGGTTCGGCTATTACACTACACAAATACCCTTGACAACCTTTACTCATTAGTTTTTGGGCTTTCATAGTAGATATAAGGTATGGTGGTGGAACTACCCCCTTTCCCTCAAAATAAAATTCATCTTGTTTAGGAGGTCGGAATATTACTCGTTTTAAAGCACAATCTATGGTCGCATGGTATTTAGCTAGCCAATCCATACCCAAAACAACATCAAAATGTCTCATGTCTAAAGGTATTAAATCAGCATACAGAATAGCATTCCCAAGAAATAATTCACACGTAGCATGTACAGTTTAGCATAACATAGATCCCCCCGTAGGTGATGCAACACATAATATATAACTCAATGTTTCCATAGGTCTATTCAAAGTTTCAGCAAAAACTATAGAAACAAATGAATGTGTAGACCTTGAATCAATTAAAGCATAAGCATTTACCACAAATGGAGATTGTACCTGACACTACTGCCTCAGTATTTTGAGTGTCCCCCAGTACTAATGCAAAAACTCTTCCTTGCCTTTGTTCATTTCTTGTGGTAGACAGTGTTACAGCTGGTCTTGTTGTGGGAACTGATCCAATCAAGCTTGTGGCACCTCGATTACTACCCAAACATGACTGTGTATAATCTTTTGCCATATCCCTATGTTTCCACACTAGTAACAAGCCCCCGTAATGCAATGGCAAACACCTCTATGCTTCTTTCCACAAATGCTGCAAGTAGGTACTGAGTTGCCATTTTGGGTTGACCCCGAATTACTAGAATTCCCAGACTTCAACTTCTTATTTGTTGATGGTGTCCCCTTATTAAAATTATGTCTTTTGTCTTTCCATTTGAAATTCTGTTTATAGTTAGCCACATTTCCCCCTACTATTAGTGCCCTATCAAGCACATCCACATATGTTGGTAAATTAAGTACATTGACTCTGTCTTGGATTGGGCCACGCAAACCTCCCTCAAATTGTCTAGCTTTCTTATAGTCTGTATCTACCATGCGGGGTGCGAAGCGGGCTAACTCTGTAAACTAAACCTCATATTCAGCAACTAATTTGTTTTCCTACTTGAGTTCCATAAATTCAGACACTTTTCTGTCCCGTACACATTGCGAGAAGTATTTCTCGTAAAAGATTTCTAGAAAGTGAGCCCAAGTAATATCCTTATTCTTATCTCGAACCAACATCCACCAACGCTTGGCATCATCTTCTAATGTAAATGCAGCTAGGTGTACTTTCTGAGCTTCAGTACATGGGAACACTTCGAATAACTTCTCAATCCCTAAGACCCAAGCTTCGGCCTTCAGTGGCTCAATTTCGCCATGAAACAATGATGGTTTCATCTTTTTGAATTCTCTAGTCAAAGCAACAGTACAGTCCCCTATCTGACACCCTGGAGCTGGAGGTGGTACAGGCATTGGAGGTAGGGATGGCAGTCGTTGTTGTTGTTGTTGCCACAACTATTGTTGTCTTATGGCTTCAGCCATGTCCTGTATCATCTATTCCACTCTATCCAGTCTTGAGGAGGTTGCCTCCTCTAGCTCATCACTCATTGTCCTCACCATTTTTCTATATAAAACTTGTATTATGATAAACACAACAAACACCATATGTATACATGTGCACATTCAAATATGCAATTGTACAAATTGTCTCACTTTAGCATTTAAATACACACGAATGCAATCTTGAAGTCTCCACTAGACTCTCTATAGCTCAATGGACAAGTGAGTGAGATATAACTCGTGCTCTGATACCACTCAGTCACGACCCAAACTGTCTCTATAGGTTTAGCATCATGACCGGCCAGTAATCATAGATTACCAATGGCCTCTATAAACAAAATCTATTTAATATAAAGTACAGGGCTTAGCGGAAGTATATCATAACATAAAAAAAATTATCCATTGAGCCATACGTATATAAAAGCAACTTCGAATCAAAACTATACAACTATTCTATAAGTAAGTGCATACACCACAAGCGTTTTAAATAAAAACAAACATTCAACCCACAATTTTGAATTGTCAAGTCTTACATACACAAAAACCCCTATACCAAAAAATCAACTAAGAGGTCATAACAAAAAAACTGGGTTTAGACTTTGCTTGGCTCCTCACGAGTCCAAGTTGGCTCCATCTTGGGAGCTCCACAAAAGGCTGACCACGTGGTGACTCTGAGGCGATCTCTATCCTTGATGCTCAACTTGCTCACCTACATATATATACACATAAATAATGAGCTAATGCCCAATGAGTAATAATAGAATAAAGAGGTTATATGAATGAAGTTCCACACCAGTACAAATATTAATTAGATTAGTCATCATATCAATCCTTTGCAATAACAACACCATTGTTCGATAGGGTTTTCAATACAATTTCGATTTTAATACAATTCTCAATAATCCATGTTATCTCAATAGTATTACACACTCAATGACAATTTACGTGGAACATCTAATAGAGTAACAATGTATCAATAACAATGAGACCTCAAGGGTCAATCAATGGGACCGCAATGGGTCAATCAATATATCTTATCCAATGTGACCATTAAGGTCTAACTGCCGAGATCTCTGTATTTCAGTTATCCAATGGGCCACGGTATTGTTTCTCCCGGCGAGTGCCAATGGGCCATGGTATTTATTTCCCCTAAGCAAGGGCCTATTAAGCAATAGGCCATGGTATTATATCCCCCAGGTGAGGGCCTATTAAACAATGGGCCTTGGTATTTTTCTCCCAAGCAAGGGCCTCACTAAAGGATGCCACGAGTACAATTTCAAAACAGAACTTCATTCATTCATAAGAAACTAAAGTTTTAAGAAACCATTCGATGAACAATAATAGGTTTGATAAATCATCATGATGTTTTAATAAACCATTCGTTTCAATAAGCCATTCAATCATTCATATATCAATTTTGATAACAATAACATTTTCAAAAATAAATATAACTCGAACATATCTTTATATAGTTATTAGTCACAGTGGGTTACATTGTCACTAGGCCTCGAATGTCCACCTATACAAAACACATAACCAAAATGCAATTGGAGTACCGTTCGATAACCATGCTGCTTTAATTAAATTTTCCGCATGTGCTTCTAACTCATTCCATGTTTATGTGAGCTCGATTGGTGCCTAAGAATACTTGAAATAACATGAGAATGCAAGTATGCACTTAAAAGAGTTAGTCAAACTTTGCTAAAAATAGGGTCTCCGCTTCAGCGCAGCATCTTTCACTCGAGCGGACATTCAATAATAAGGGTAGTCACTCAAGCGGTCTGTAAACTTTGCAAAAGTACAAGTTGCATGAAATTTTCGCTCGACGGTCGCTCAAGCGGAAGACTGAGTAAAAGGGGTCCTCGTTCGAGCGCCACTTTGGTCGCTTAAACGGTCTGTAAATTTTTGTAAAACTTCTGGGAGCTCGATTTTTACGCTCGAGCGACACTTTCTTCGCTCGAGCGAACAGGCCGAATTTTGGAATTTCCAGAACTGTATTTGCAGTTCAAATTTCATATACAATGGTCCAAAATTTGTATTTTTGATACAAAAACATGGAAAGACATTTTAGAACTTAGAAATGTAGTCAATTTGAAACCAATTGCTCAAAATCATGGACTCAATTCTCAAAATCAAACTTAAATCATGAAGTTGGAACCATGCATGACATGTATTGCTCTCATTTCTTTTCAACTCCTTTCAAGACTTGATCAAGTGGCATGACAAGTGTAAGAACATGAAGAACTCTTCAAATAAATGTGTAAAAGTCCCATGCATGTAAGAATTCGTAGAAAATTTAACTCAAAGATGAAGGATTATGCATGCATGTATGCAGTTATACTCAATTCTTCCATAATCAAGTCAATCCTTTCTACTTACATGCAAATAGACTCATAACTTCTTGAATTCATGGCCTACATGTTTTATTTTCAAGATTTAAGGAGGAATTCCATACCTAGGATGTGAATTCAAGTGTTGTCTAGCTCAATTCTTCAAATCTTCCACAATTTCCTTCAAATTCCCCTTTCTCTCTCTCTCTCTCTCTTTCTCTCTCTCTTTCTCTAAATGTTGAGCTTAGCTTCCTCCTCTCTCAAAATCTCTGCCCATGTGTTTGTATAAGTGAGGTCAAAACATGTGGCAAGCTTATATAGAGTGTAATTAACTTAGCCTAATAAAAGTTGATTAAGGTTAATTAATTAGGCTCATTTCTAACTAAGTTCAATCAGTTTATTCTTATTATTTTGGTCTAAATCAAATTTTGCCAAAAGTTGCCACAAAATTCTAAATATTCTAATTGGCCTATGGGCTAGTCAATTTTGGTTTCCGAAGCCGTGTGGGCTTTCAATTTCTGATTCTAAGTCTATAAGTGAACATATATTCCATGAAATAACAAATAACTACAAAAATAAGCATGTAACACATAATTAAACATACAATCATGCAATTAATCTTATTGAAACAATATAGGGCAAATTACAAACACCCCCCTCGAGGTTTGGTAAAAATATAGATTCCCCCCCTGAGGTTTGAGAAATTACAAATTGCCCCCTGAAGGTCAAATTTTCATAACAAATTAGGGAAAATTAGGGGGCAATCTGTATGAAAATAAAAACCTCAGGGGGCAATTTGTTATAAAAATATAAACCTCAGAGGGCGGGATGTAATTTCTCAAACCTCATGAGGGAATCTGTATTTTCACCAAACCTCGAGAGGGTGTTTGTAATTTGCCCAACAATCTAATATAATAATACGGAGGTCGGGACTGTCACACTTTGTCTCCAAGAAAGATGGCACTCTCCGCATGTGCATAGATTAAAAGAGAGCTAAAAAATGAGACTATCAAGAACTAATATCCGCTACCTAGAATTGATGACTTGTTTGATTAGTTGAAGGGGGCAACCATGTTCTCTCAGTTACCATCATATAGGTGTGTCAGAGGAAAGTATACCGCTTACTACTTTTTGGACTCGGTATGAGTTGTACGAATTTCTTGTAACGCCTTTTGGTTTGACAAATGCTCCTGCCTATTTCATGGACTTGATGAACATAATTTTTTAACCGTTTCTAGATAAGTTTGTGATTATCTTCATAGATGATATCCTAGTGTATTCTAAGAATGAGGAAGAGCACATAGAACACTTGAAAATCATGTTGCAGACTTTGAGGGAGCAGTAGTTATACGCTAAGTTCAGTAAGTGTCACTTTTGCGAGAAAGAAGTTCGATTTTTGGGACATGTTGTGTCCAATCACGGGGATAACGATAGATCTTAAGAAAGTTGTTACGGTTAAAGAATGGAAGTAGCTCACAAACCCTTCAAAGATGAGGAGTTTTTTAGGACTAGCCGGTTATTATAGGAGATTTATACAGAAGCTTTCCATTATTGCAGCACCCATGACCAAGTTGACCTGCAAGAATGTGAAGTTCTTATGGACAGATAATTGTAAGAAAGCTTTTCAGGAGTTAAAGCAACATTTGACTACAGCTCCAGTGTTAACTATACCAGTACAATGGGGAAAAGTTAGTAGTGTTTACTGATATGAGTGGAACTGGTTTGGGATGTGTGTTGATGCAATATCAGAAGGTTGTATCTTATGCCTCATGATATTAAAACCTCATGAGAAACGATACCCTACTCATGACTTAAAGCTGGCAGCAATTGTTTTTGTCTTTGAAAGCATAGCGACATTACTTGTTTGGGGAGCGCTTTAAGTTATACACATATCACAAGAGCCACAAATATATTTTTTTTCTCAGAAAGAGTTAAACATGAGGTAGTAGAGGTGGGTTGAATTCATCAACAGTTATGATTTTGAGATCTTTTACCATCTGGAGAAAGGAAATATGGTCACATATGCACTTATTCAACAACATGAGATTATAGTTTCTTTGATGATTCAGTAATAGAAGTCTTCGGAGTTAGTTTCGATACATGATGCTCAACCAATAGAGAGTGTCGAGAGGGTATACATTGGTAGTTTGACCGTGCAACCAACGTTACTGGGTCAAGTTCGTCAGATGCAGTATTTAAATGGGTTCCTCATCAGCAAGCTCGATGACCTTGTAGTGGATTTGATCGATGATTGTCCTACTGATTGGTCTGTGGACTCAGAGGGGGGATTCCGATTCAAGGGCAGGTTGTGTGTACCTAACATTGTTGAATTGAGGAAATAGATTATGGGTGATGCCCATAGGTCCCGATACACCATTCACCCTGGTGGGACCAAGATGCATCATGACTTGAAGAGGACGTTTTGATGGGAAGGTATGAAGAAGGACGTAAGAGAATATGTTTCTCGATGTTATGTGTGTCAATAGGTTAAGGCAGAACACCAACGACGGTTTGGACTTTTGTAGCCTCTCGAGATCCCTACTTGGAAATGGGAGTACATCTCTATGGACTTCATGGATGGATTGCCGCGGTCTAAGCGCGGCAATGAATCTATTTGGATGATAGTGGATTGACTCACCAAGTCTGCTTATTTTATTCCTATCGGTGTTCACCGAACTGCGGATAAACTAGCTAGGCTACATATTCGAGAGGTGGTGCAACTTCATGGCGCGCCAGTTTCTACAATTTTGGATCATCATCCGTTGTTTGTGGCAGAGTTTTGAGAGAGTTTTCAGCATGCTTTGGGTGCTAAGTTAGACCTAAACACAACTTATCATCCTTAGACAGATAGGCAAACTGAGCAGGTAAATCAAATCTTGGAGAATATGTTGAGAGCTTGTGTCCTCGATCTTGGTGGTAGTTAGGAAGAACACTTGTCATTGGTGGAGTTTGCTTATAATAATAGCTATCACTCAAGTATCGGGATGACACCTTTTGAGGCTTTGTATGGGAGGCCATGTTGATCACTTGCTTGTTGGATGGAGGTAGGTGATATGCCGTTGTTAGGGCCAAAGTTGGTGAGAGAGACCACATAGAAGGTGAACATTATTCGAGAATGTATTAAGACTGCAAAGAGTCGTTAGAAGAGTTACACTTTCTATACAAGGGGGTTGAGTTGAATGTTGGAGATTTTTTGTTTTTGAAGGTCTCGCTAATAAAGGGTATCACGCAGTTCGGAAAGAAAGGAAAATTGGCACCTTGATTTGTAGGACCATACGAGATCACTGAGAGGATTAGTAATGTGGCTTACAAATTAGTCGTACCACTTGCTTTAGCTATGATTCACAACATGTTCCATGTATCTTTATTGCGGAAGTGTGTGCAAGACCCTTCCCAAGTAGTTTCACCAAAAGAGTTGGAGATTAGTGACGATCTAACATATGTGGTGCGACCGGTTACTATTCTAGACTGGGATGTAAAGCAATTGCGGCGCAAGAAAGTGAAGTTGGTGAAAGTGCAACGGAGCGAGGATGAAAACGATATCACTTGGGAATTGGAAGAGAAAGTTTAGTGTCACACCCCAAATCCGGGCATGACCGGCCGTGGCTGTAGACGTCCCCGAACGCCCCGGGAGGGTTAGTCCCGTTCTGTTCATTTGGGGTCACTACAGCTCGGACTCTTAAATGTCACGGTTCCTAATCTGAACCAAAGAGTCCAAATTCGGCAAATCGTTTTGAGAAACTGATTTTTCGAAAAAGTAGTACCAAATATGGACTGCTTTGCCAGATACAGAGTCGCCACCTAAATATTTTATTTTGGGAAATTTAGGAAACCCTGACTCGGTGCCAAAAGGCCACGTGTCCGTCATCACCAAAGTTGCCTCGGCTCGGGAACTTGGGGGGATGAAAGAAAAATAATGCATGGACAACTGTAATTCACTCCACGTAAGCACATAAACACATAAGCATTTATGAATTTCATTTCCGGATAGTGATAGTCCCGAGGC
>NW_021027508.1:182602-192970 GCF_004153795.1 Camellia sinensis
TTGGGGCGTGACAGGGGGGATCAGAGCACAAGTTATGATCTCACACACGTGTCCATTGAGCATAAGAGTGTCTAGAATGCATTTAAGTTGCATGTATCTAGTAACGAAATGATATAATGTGCATTTTGAAAAATGTATGTGGACTTGTACAATAAGTTAAGTATTGAGATGTAGAATAAGCATTCCTATGGACTTGAGTAATACAAGGAGATCTATATGTGTGGTTTTATAGACTGAATTTTGTGACTAAGGAAGATTTGTTAAAGTTATGAAATGAGAATGGGCTTGTGTAATGAGTATGATATTGAGGCTAAGGGCATGAAAGATGTGGGATATTGCTGTTATCAAGATAATATTGATGAATATAAGCGTGTTTGTGGAGGTGTGATGTGGGACGAGACTAAACTTAGCTTCTATTTGGATTACATGTGGAAATAGATTATGAGGAAATCGAGATATGTATGTTGGCGAAGGAAAATATTATCTGAAATCTTGAACCATAGAGTCAAATGACTTGGTACGATATTATGTATTAAGCTAATTTGTATTTAGTGTCTTGAGGGAAAGGTAGTAAGAATGAGGTGTTGCTTATGTTGTCCTACCACGCGTAAGAATACGACTGGACATTGTTAACATAGTGAGATGATATGTTTGTTAATCAAATTACTTGGGTTATTGAAATGGGTCAGTGGTGAAAAGAAGGTCATGTTGTGAATCTTTCTATGGGATGATAAGTGAAGTTTTGTTCCTCTTTTCAGTTTGAGCATATATTCTTGTGAATGAATGTATATAAAAGAAAATTTGTGTTTCTTTTGTGGACTGCCATTTGTCTGAAAGACATAATTTTGCTTTGATACGTTTTTGTTCTGAACCTAACATATCGCTATCATAAACTCATTGTTGCTAATTAAGGACGAAATATTTGTATGAGAATTAATTCAAGGCTTGTTCTTTTATTGTGATCTAAAAATGAGTGCTCATTGGAATGAAACTTATGTGATATGTGTTATTTAGAAAGGTCATACGATCAATTAAATTCGGTATTTCTGACATAGATAAATAATGTGTGATCTTGCGTGAGTTGACCATAGACCTAAGTGAGTAATGTCTTTGTAAAGATACTTTCGTATAAATGATTTTGAAAATGGCTATGCTATACAATGTTTAATGAAATCTATATTTTGGTTATGAAATGTTCAATATGATAAGTATTTTCTGAAATGATAAAATATGCTATGAACTTCCGACATGTTTATGATATGATGAGTTTTCTGAATAATTTCCCCAAAATGACTAGATATGCTACGAAACTCCGATTGTTCAGGATATGACAAGTTTTCTGAAAAAGATATTTTGCTATACATGAATAAGTTTCCCATTTGATAATTTATTGCGGCATGCTTAATGAATTCTCTATGAATAATATGTTGAACTTGAAGTCATTCTGTCTTATCTGTTATAAGTTGGACTAGAGGTTGTTCTATCAAAGTTTAAATATGTTTAATGCCTATTGGGAATTATCCCATCATCTGATAACCTTTGAAAGATTTGATAAGTTTCTGAATAATGTCTCTGAACAATGTATTGAGTGTAATTATAAAAGGTGTGATGAATTTTATGTATTACATATTTTTGGAAAATGTTTTTGTCCATGATAAGAATGTTTTATTAAATATGGAACCAAAAAAAAAAAAAAAAATCGGATTAGATACGATGCTCAGCCTACTTTGAAGTTATTGGAACAAGGAGGCCTTAATTTGTGTTGGGAGTCATATAAATTATTAAGTCTTATGTAAGTGTGTGTGAGATCTATATAAATTCTGTGATTGTATATGTATATTTGGAAATGTATTTAAATGCTTAAATCCAATTAAACCATCATGTATGCACAAGCTCAATGGATGTTGTCTTTTATTGATATTGCTTCCGCTTAAGGCCTCGTATGTGATTAAATATTATTCTAAAATTCTGTTTTGAGGCCTATGTACAGGCCGGTCATGGACCAAACTTTTAGGGGTGGGTTTGGGTTGTGACAGGAAGTTCAATGGAAACATGGGTAGAGGCGATAAGGAAGGATATAATTGATTGAGGATATGATTTTTAATAGCCAACTGGAGAAATAGACCCATGTAGCTAACTCCAATCAATTATGGCAAACCCTGTCAATAGGAGCCTTACAAAATTTGTACTGTTATGCCTTCTAATAATTCCATAGTGTCTACAAAATTCATAAAATTGTCGAAAGTAGGGTAACCTGTCCCAATTTCTATACCTAGAAGGCTAAAACCCAAAAAAATATGATATAAGAAAATGTACCATGATTTCAGGAAAAAAATAACGTTGAAAAACTAATAATTAGAATAAATCAATTGCATAATCTTCCAATTGCTTTAATGTCAAATTAGCTGAGTCCACCTCAATCAAGGATACATCTTTTTATAATGCAGTAGTATTTGGTATGTAGGAGCTTTTCTGGGAAGTGTTTATATACAGTTACTCTTCATCAATTGACATCAGAGACGAGTTCTATCAATTTCTTGAATTTTGCTAATCAGTCTCTCCAGTTTTTCTTTCATTTGAATTGTAATTTTTTTCCCATGTCCTTTCAATGTTTATTTATTGAATGATCAAAGAGAGTAAGTAAAGGATTGAGTATAATCTCATATTATGTGTTGTGCACTGTACTTGTAGGTCGAGATAAGGACATCGTCCCATTACTACCGAAAGCCGATCACTGTGAGTAATAATAGTGTAACAATATGTTTCACATTACTTCCTGTGATTATGATTTATGTATTGTTATTTGTGAATGGTCTATTCCATTGATGTTGTGCTTTGATTCAATTAATTGATATGCTTGAATGATGGCATTGATATGGACCTAAGGTCGTTCTGTCCCTAGTAATAGACGTGGGCTCGAGGCCGCTATGATGTGAATTATTCTGTCCCTATTAATGCAGTGATATATTTGTCTTCTGTTAATAGTTATTGTTAATGTTCTGTTATCTGCAAGACAACTATGTCGACTTGTCACAAACCATGGAAAAATCTTTGTGCACTATTGAGTAATAGTACTGTAGCAGTACGTTTTGCTTACTGTTGATAGTTAATACTGACGTTCTGTTATCTGCAAGTTAACTATCTGAATTCATGATGAACAAATGGAACATATGTGTATTATGGAACAATGATATCTTGGTGTATCTAGAATCATTTTGTTTTGCTAATGATGGGCCAGAGGCCAATCTGTTGATATCTGGGCTTAAAGCTGTTATGTATCATCTGTGGGCTTAAAGACGTTTTGTATTATATCTAGGCTTATAGCCGATCTATATTATATCTGGGCTTACAGCCGATCTGTATTATATCTGGTCTTACAGCCGTCCTGTATCGTATCTGGGCTTACAGCCGCTCTGTATAATCTGTTAGGCCAGAGGCCGTTCTGCATAATCTGTTGGGCCTGAGGCTGCTCTGTATAATGTGCTGGGCCTATGGCCGTTTTGTATTCTGCATGGGCTTGAAGCCAGTCTGTATTATATGTGAGCTAGAGACCGTATTGAAATATAGTTATGGATAAGACCTACATATGGTTGGCATCTGTCTATTTGTTTTATCCAAGGTTTTGCTTATTTAATTAACCTTCTTACATTGCTATTATTGACTGAGCTTTGCTAATTCTGTTTTATGTATATTTTTGTAGGTGAGCCATCGGGGATTGACACTAGAGTTGTACTGAGGTTCGCCTGTCTGCCATGTCACCTGGGGTATGTCTCCATGTGGAGGCCTTAATTTATTGTTGGGAGTCATATAAATTATTAAGTCTTATGTAAGTGTGTGTGAGATCTATATAAATTCTGTGATTGTATATGTATATTTGGAAATGTATTTAAATGCTTAAATCCAATTAAACCATCATGTATGCACAAGCTCAATGGATGTTGTCTTTTATTGATATTGCTTCCGCTTAAGGCCTCGTATGTGATTAAATATTATTCTAAAATTCTGTTTTGAGGCCTATGTACAGGCCGGTCATGGACCAAACTTTTAGGGGTGGGTTTGGGTTGTGACAGGAAGTTCAATGGAAACATGGGTAGAGGCGATAAGGAAGGATATAATTGATTGAGGATATGATTTTTAATAGCCAACTGGAGAAATAGACCCATGTAGCTAACTCCAATCAATTATGGCAAACCCTGTCAATAGGAGCCTTACAAAATTTGTACTGT
Source organism: Camellia sinensis (assembly GCF_004153795.1). Taxonomy (NCBI): domain Eukaryota; kingdom Viridiplantae; phylum Streptophyta; class Magnoliopsida; order Ericales; family Theaceae; genus Camellia; species Camellia sinensis. The sequence continues at coordinate 186,829 of NW_021027508.1, forward strand.
TATGCCTTCTAATAATTCCATAGTGTCTACAAAATTCATAAAATTGTCGAAAGTAGGGTAACCTGTCCCAATTTCTATACCTAGAAGGCTAAAACCCAAAAAAATATGATATAAGAAAATGTACCATGATTTCAGGAAAAAAATAACGTTGAAAAACTAATAATTAGAATAAATCAATTGCATAATCTTCCAATTGCTTTAATGTCAAATTAGCTGAGTCCACCTCAATCAAGGATACATCTTTTTATAATGCAGTAGTATTTGGTATGTAGGAGCTTTTCTGGGAAGTGTTTATATACAGTTACTCTTCATCAATTGACATCAGAGACGAGTTCTATCAATTTCTTGAATTTTGCTAATCAGTCTCTCCAGTTTTTCTTTCATTTGAATTGTAATTTTTTTCCCATGTCCTTTCAATGTTTATTTAGAACTTTTTGAGCCATGTATGAGATGAGCAACATTAAACTGCAAGGTGATATAAATTCTTTGTTAACCAGGTGGTTGTCATGGAAAAAAAAGGTTAAACAAGACGTCTAGTGTTATTGGTAGATGATGTTTGAGTAGGTGTGGGTGGTTTCTAGAATATAAAATTTATGAAGTGCCCTTTGAATTGATTTTCTGTAATACTAATTTTCTTGGATGGACGTACTAGGGATCATATGAGCTTGCAACAAACAGGGTTTAGTTTGGTGAATGTAGGATATGCTTTTATAATTTGAATAGACTGGTTGTTTCTGATGTTACCTTCATCCTATCAGTATTTGTAACCGACTTATTGATTTCAAGTTTTAAACTGGAGTGGCCTGGATTGTCCTGACCTTAAAACAATGTACATAAAATCTTCTTCTTAGTGCTTCTTCAATTTTTAAGTACTGTGCATAAGCATTGGGTACAAATTCTTCTATTTATGCTTATTTTGGTAAATCTGATTACAGTTTATGTTCTGATGCATGCATGCAGACCAGTGAAGACTAACAATGAACTCTCTCATCAATTCGAATTTAACTCATTCAAGCTTGAAATTTATGTTATAAGCAGGAATATATTTTTAAAAGAGAATCTAGTAAAGTTTACTAGAGTCTCTTACTCTGGTGGTATCTTAAGTTAGGGATAATTTTCTGGGTAGTAATTTGCCATCTCATGTATAGTTGGATCCATCATTATAGCTCAACACCTGTTTCTCTGCTAATGTCTTTGCTAAAACGTGATTTTTGGATTCCATGGTTAATGGTGATTGGATATTAAATTAAATGGGAAAGTGAATTAATGTTGCATTTTGAATGGGTGTTATTATTTCATATTAGTGCTATTTTTCAGTTTTATTACAGGTATTTTTTTAGTTTAGTCACATAGAATTAGCACAATTAAAAAGAAAAGAAAAGAAAAGAAAAGAAAAGGATATCTCAGTGTTTCTAAAAACGTCGCTAAATATCATACCAACGGCTGGATGTTTTTAAAAAAGAGATACGACAACATTTTAAAACGTCGCTAAAGAGCATGGTTACGTCATGTTACCGTTAGTAGAACTTTTAGCGGCGTTAGTTATAGCGACGGGCGCATCTTCGACATTTGGTGCTAAACGTCACAAAAGGATTTGACGGCGTTTTTGGAACCTATAGCGGTGTTTCTTAAACGCCACTAAAACCCCTATTTCCAGCAGTGTTATTGCCTTAATTTTTCTACCAAGTTGATTCTCAACCTCATTCTTATATTGCATGAATTTTTCTAAGGCTTCATCCTTGCTTCGTAGCAAATATACCTAGCAATACTTACTGCTATCGTCAATGAAAGTGATAGAATTTTTTTTCCCACCTCGATTTTGAACAAATTTCAAATCATAAATGTCACTATGTATTAAACCTAGTGGCTCGGTATTTCTCTCCACTGATTAAAATGGCGATTTAGTGAACTTTGCCTCAACACATACTTTACATTTGTGATTTGGATATATTTGAAACTTAGGCAAATATTCTAAGTTAATTAATCTACGCAAAGAATCACAATTAACATGTTTTAATCTGCCATGCCACATATATGAAGACTCCTGCAAATAAGTAGACGATGTGTTAATATTATTAATAGTTGGAACAACAGTCATTACATTCAGTTTGAAGAGCCCATCACACATGTAGCCCTTCCCTACATACATCTCATTCTTTGTCAGTACAAATTTATAAAACTTAAAAACTAGTTTAAAACCATTCTTGCTCAGCAATGATCCAGAAACCAAATTTTTGCGAATTTTTGGCACATGCAACACTTCATTGAGAGTCAGCTTCTTTCCTAAGGTCATTTTCAGCACCACCTTTCCTTTTCCTTCAACTTTAGAAGTCGAAGAATTGCCCATGTAAAGTTGTTCTCCATTATCTACTCCTTGATATGATGAGAACAACCTTTTTTATGAACAAATGTGGCAAGTAGCGCCAGTATCCACCCACCATGTTTTGGTATTGCTCACCAAATTGACTTCAAAAACCATTCTAGACAAATTTAAATCCGAAACCATTGCACAAAGACTGTCTTCTTCTATTATGTTAGCCTGAGCTGGTTTTTTCTTCATGTTCCCTCCTTGAGTCTGTCGCTTGCGACAATCCTTGGCACGATGCCCCGGCTTGTCACATATATAGCATTTGCCTTGGAAATTTTGACTGTTGTTGAACCCTTATTTGGAACTTTCTCCAGGATGCTTCATTTTCTTACTGTTGTTCTTTGGTTGCTTTTGTTCCACCACATTTGCTTTAGCCACCATAGGATGATGTCCATTTTTCTTTTCAGCCCCACGGTTGTCTTCCTCAATCCTCAAGCGAACAATCAAATCCTCTAATGACAACTCTTTGCGTTTGTGTTTCAAATAATTTTTAAAATCCCTCCAAGAAAATGGTAGTTATTCAATTATCGCTACCACTTGGAAAGATTCACTCAGAGACATTCCTTCTGCATGTATTTCATGTGGAATAAGTTAAAGATCTTGGACTTGATTGATTACTGTCCTGGAATCTATCATCTTATAATCGAGAAAACAACCAATACCAAATTTCTTTGTTCCGGCATCTTCTGTCTTATATTTACGGTCCAAGGAATCCCACAACTCTTTTGCGGTCTTGATTAGACTATATACATTGTATAATGTGTTATCCAATCCATTCAGTATATAATTCATGCAAAGGAAATCTGCATGTTTCCATGCATCCACTGCAGCAATAACCTGAGCATTGCTTTCATCCTCCTTTAGAGTAGGCGCATTCTCTCTTAAAAATCTTGCCAAATTCAGTGTAGTAAGATAAAACAACATTTTTTGTTACCATCTCTTGAAATCGACACCATTGAATTTTTTAGGTTTCTCTCCATGATTAATTGGAACAGTTCCAGAAACAGGACCATGAGAGACAACTGGTATAGGAGCCACTTTCAGTAACCATTTCTGTTTAACAAATAAATTTATTAAAACAGAAGATATCTCACAATAAATATGTATATGTAACAATGGTAACCAAAAAAAAAAAACTAGAAAACTAATTTTATTTTATTTTAATTACAGAGTTCAAACTAAACACAAAAATATATTAAATGTTAATTTACTTGTTTTTTAAACCTTCCTTCCAAAGAACACATGAAAACAATAACCAAATAAATAAAAACCAAACAGATACTGTGATCTAATAAAATTGTAAGTTACAAAATACAACAAACAAAAATAATAAAAACAAACAATCCAGTACAAGTTTCCACCACCTAAGGACACCAAATAAAAAAATTTGATGAACACCAAACAAATACTATGTTTGATAAAAGGAAACCAGAACCAGATATTTAGACAAAACATAGATTTACAACTCAAAGATGTATCAATTCTGTATTAATTAAATCAGAATACTACAAAATTTTATTTTCTTTTAAACTAGAAGCAAACTGAACTATATGTGATACAAGAAAAACACAGAATGAAATTATGTATTGGGAAAACAGTCACAAAAGAATTAACTTAGCCAAGAAAAAGGAATTTATGTCTTAAAATTGTTGAAAATAATTTCCTAGTAAATTAATTTATTAATTTAAATATCAAAACGAGATTCAATATTCAATAAAAAAACATAACCAAGTAACAGAAGATACTTACAAATACTGTGAACCAAAACCAAAATAATTAACAGAGGTGTGATTGAGGCCAGTGTTTGGACACTGTGTCTTTAAGACATAAATTCACCTTCTCTACTAGTGCTTGAGATTTATAAACGTCCTGTCTTTAGGGTACAACAATCACCTACACATAGAAGTAGCACTACAATCTATGTGTACTGCGAACCAAATTTGTGTTAAGCACTCTCTTAACAAAACCAATAAAAATGAAGATGAAGATGATTATGAACACTACCACAAGAAAACGAAAAAGCTAGGATCCAATCTATATTTTTCTGATCCTAAAATGAGAGATTGCTTTGCTATTAAATACGCAATAACCCTAGCAAGTAATAGTCACCTATGTGACTGTTTGGTCAAGAAAGGTGACTGTTGGAGACCAAGGTTTGAAAACAGAAATTTGATTTCATTTATTTATTTTTTTTCAAATAATGGTTTCTCCAAAAATTACAAGTGCCAACCCAACCCAACCCACACCCGCACGTGTGTGTTTTGGATTAAGCCTACCTCGGTCCATAACTTCCCTCCTTACAAAATTTATATTCATGAGTCGATTTCTCATTCACTCATTAATGGTTTTAGCAACCATAAGACATTCGCTAGTTCACCATGTAACAAGAAACAAATTGCTACGTTGACCCACCTAAATAATGGATGGGTCCTACATTATTAATGTTTTAAAACCATTTTTCTCCAACAGGATAACCATATAGTTTGCTATATGCTTTATGAGAAATTTCACCTATTACTATTTCTCATCACGCTACAAAAAGATGGACCTTTTGCTATGAAAACTTACAGTTGCAAAAAGTAGAAATGGCATTGCAAAAAGTATTAGCGACAACATGGCAACAACAATCATAGTGGGGCAAAATGGGGTGTGGCAAAACGTGACTTATTGTCACAAATGGACTTTTTGCCGTCACTAAAGATGTATTATTTGCAACAGCTAGTTATTGTCGCAAAAAGGGAAATCTCACTTTTTAGCAATGGCACTACTTGCTGTCGCAAGTAATAAACTTTAGCAACAGTCTACACCGTCACAAAATTGTTATAATCTTCTAATAAAATCTTTTGTGACAGCCAATGGGCGTCCTAGATATCCCCTTTTTTTTAAAAAAAAAAAAAAAAAAAAAAGAGACAGATCAAAAAATGAAAAAATATTTTTTTTTGAAACAAGTACACATTTGAATATTAATTATTATTATTATGTTTTAGATCGTAAGGTAGATTACAAAAAAAGAATACCTTCTCTCCTGTTGAACTTTCAACTGAATCAAACATTTGAGGTTTCTTACTGATAAGAGTTACTAAACAGAAGTCTCTTATCAAAAAGAATTAATAAAATGATAGTTAGATCAGACAATTGAGGTCTTTATTGATAAGAGATGATTCTCGATACTGTAGTGGTGATCACAGGTAGGCCAAGCAAGCATACAATAATAATTTAATGATAGCAAAACTAATAACATCTTAATCACAAAACTCAGAAGCACATTTAATCAAAACTAACTAGGAAAGTTTGGATAACTTCAGTTGCGAGTGAATGGATTCATGCCTGTGTTTTACAAGATGACGACGGACACCAGAGAATTTCTCTGGATTTAAAACCAGAGAAATTTTTTGCATCACCAAAAAAAAAAAAAAACAACAAAAACAACCCAGAGAAATTTTGTTTTTGGTCTTTGAAATTTCTCTGGACACTTCAACCCAGAGAAATTCAATTGGGTTGATCCAGAGCAACTGCGGGGGGCCGACTGGAACGGGGCCGAGGTGGTGAGCGACGGCGAAGTTCTTCGATGGGAACTTCTTCGGTGGAGTTTTGTTTCCCATCTGCAGAATAATTAGATACGAAACAAGTGCGATTGGTCTTCGATTGGGTCGGGAGAATGAGGGTCTAGAGATGGAAGAAGAGGTTGGAGAGGAGGAGACAGAAATTGATCGACGCAAAGAAAGAGAGAAGTTGGTGTGGGTTCGGTGAGAGCTGAGAGGAGAGGAAAGAGGG
>NW_021027508.1:193280-301045 GCF_004153795.1 Camellia sinensis
TTTTTTTTTTTTTTGAAAGAAGTCGTTAAAGAGAAAAATAAAGCTCTGTTTGGTAGAGCTCTGAAATCCTAATTTCACCCTTTCATTTGAGTGTGGTGTTCGGTGAGAGTTTCAAAAATTGATTTCACACCCACTGTTGAAAACACGTCTACCCGGTCGTCCTCCGGACATTTGGCCGATTGGCCAGAACAGTGTTCGTTGGTTTTTTTTTTTTTTTGAATCTGTTATTTTTATATTTTCAATAAAAAATATTTTCGGAATCTTTTTTAAATTTTTTATGAGTTTTGAATAAATTTTTGGGTTTTGTGTCTTATGAGTTGTAAGTTTTTAAATCAAATATCATATGTTATATCAAAAATTTCAAACTCAATTCAAAACTTTTTTCAAAACTTATTACCAAACAAATTTTCCACACGCATATCATAATTCTAAAACTCACAAACTCAAAATACAACTCTATTCTCAAATCATAATTCTAAAACTCTACCAAACGCTACCAAGATTTATTTATTTATTATTATTTTTTTTATGAAGTAAAAAAATTTAACTCAAATTTCTTGTAAATAAATCCATTAATAAAGAAAAATATGAGGAAAAATAAGTCAACTTATATGTTACTTACCTGGAGCAAAATAACCAAACGAGCCAACCACGGTTGACATTGTATTAGGCTCCCCATGCTTTACCAATATCTTGGCTAGACCAAAATCAGCAACTTTAGCATTGAACTCAGAATCCAACAGGATATTGCTTGATTTCACATCTCGGTGAATTACTGAAGGCGTGCAGTCATGGTGCATGTAGCATAGGCCCTTGGCAGCTCCCACCGCGATTTGCAACCGCTTAGGCCAATCCAAAACACCACATTGGACTGAATCCGTTGTGCTTGGCCACTTATCTCCATGGAGCCACCTATCCAAGCTCTGATTTTGCAAATACTCATAAACAAGAAGCTTTGTAGTCTCACTTGAAATGCAACACAACAATTTCACTATGTTGGAGTGGCGAATTGTCCCCAGTATCTGAATTTCTGCCAGGAATTCCTTCTCAAGCTTTTGATCCAACTTCTTGATATTTTGAATTTGTTTAACTGCTACAACTTTGCCTAAGCAGTTCAATTTAATACGATATACCTTCCCTGACCCACCACATCCGATCACATTGTTTTCAATCAAATTGGATAAAATTTCTGACTCTTTGAAACTCAATTCCTCCATTGTGTGGAAGCGAGTAAACTCGCACTTGGAATTTAATTCGTGCTCTCTTTTCTGGTAAGCTTTTTTGATATGGAAGAGTGTTAATAGAATAGCTGATGAAACTAAGATTGTCGTTATGACTACTATTATAGCAATAAGCCATGGGGATATGTTGCTTGAGGTTTTAAATCCAGAATAGCAGATATCAAGGGCTAGTGATGGATTACTAGCGCAAAGACCGGGATTGTTCAAGAAACTGGTATTGAAAAATGTGTTTTCAAACTCAGTTGGGATTCTCCCGGTGAGACAATTGGAAGACAGATTGAGAGAAGTTAGGCTTAAATGGCCAATCTCAGCTGGAATTTGACCTGAGAACTGATTACTTGACAAGTCCAAATCAGTGAGGCTTGTTAAAGAACCAAGTTTATCAGGAATTGGACCGGAGAGCTGGTTTCGACTGAGATTTAGAAGTGTTAATGACTTCCAAGAGACAATATCTGATGGAAGATGGCCAGAAAATTGATTCCCATCGAGCACAAGTGTTGACAGGAGAGGAAGAGAGGTCAATTCTTGAGGAATTGTACCACTAAAGAAGTTGTTACTTGCGCTGAACACGGTTAAATGTTTCCAAGATGACAACCCAGATGGGATTTCACCTGAAAACTTGTTGTTACTGATCTCAAGTCGCGATAAATTTGGTGCCAGTGTTCTTGGAAGCTGACCGGTAAATGAGTTGTCGCTTAGCATCAACATTGTCAGATTGGATGATGTCCAGAGACCTGCTGGAATGCTACCGGAAAGGCGATTACCGTGAACCCGAACAATCAACAAACTTGAACAATTCCCAAGTGAATTAGGCAATTCACCGGTGAGATTGTTATCAAATGCCACCACTCCTAATAGTTCACCATTAGCACACAAGTGCTCTGGCAACTTGCCAGTGAAATGGTTCGAAGGTATTTCGAACCGCTGGAGCTTCGAATATCGCCCAAATTCAGGTGGCAACGTTCCCGAGAGATTGTTGGTAAACAACTTTACATCTCTCAGTGATGGAAGGCGGCCAATGCTTTCTGGTATTTCACTGGAGAGTTGATTGTCAAACAGAGCCAAACCCGACAACATTGTTAGTTTGCCAAAATCAGCCGGTATTGTTCCAGTCAAGTTGTTTTGGGATAAATCAATTATCTCCATCATCAAAGCTTCAATGGGCCAAGGAATCGCCCCGGACAAGTGATTTTTGTAGAGATACAACTTTGTTAAATTCTTTAGCAGAAACAAACCACTTGGGATTGTACCAGTCAAATTATTGTTTGACAAGTCCAATTCCTCGAGCTCTGTTAAATTCCCGATTGTTACCGGGATTTCACCGGTCAAACTTGAATCTTTGATCCATAGTTGTTTAAGTTTCCTCAACTGGGTGAAGCTCGACGGTATTGCCATCGGGAGAAATGCATTGTCAGACAGCTCCAACATCTCAAGATTTGACAGGTTTCCAATTTCTGGCGGGAAAGAGCCGTTTAGCTCGTTTTGAAAAAGCCGAAGGACTCTGAGCTCATGGAACCGCCCGATAGCCAGTGGGATGTCGCCGGTGAAGTTGTTGCCGTTGAGGTTGAGGACCCGGAGCCTGGTCGACAGCCGGTCAACATCGCCAGGAATGCGGCCTACGAAGGAGTTTAGGGAGAGGTCTAAATGTTTCAGCTTGGAACAGTTGTAGAGAACCGTAGGAAATGGTCCTGGGATGTAATTGTACTGGAAATCGATGACGGTGAGGTTTTTGAGGTCACAAATGAACTGTGGGATTGTCACGGCAATGGTTTTGTTAGGGAGAGAGAGTCCGGTGACAGAGCCGTTGGTGCAGGTGATCTCGGGCCAGTTACAGTGTGTCGATGAGTTGGAGTTGGGAAATTTTGGTGGAGTCCAGTGGCTGATGGAAGGTGGATTGCACCAGTGTTGTTTGAGTCTCAACAGAATTATTTGCTCTGAATCAGTAGTAGTAGATTGGGTGTTTCCGTGGAAGGGTAGGGTGAGGAGTAGGAGGGAGAATATGGAGAAAAGGATTTGAAGGGAAGTTGTTGGGGTTATTTTGGACATTTTAGAGGTTGGTTTCGCGGGGGTTTTTGGGTGGTACATAGTTTGGGAAGTTCAGGTTTGGAGGGATGGTGAGAGGGTCGTGTTCGGCAGGCAGATGTTTTGAAAATTTCAAGCTGGTGGCTGGGTTTTATAATGTGAAGAGTCCAAGTTTCCTCAATCCTCAATCAATGGTTAAAGAGGGAAAGAAACTTGCACTCCGAACAGCCAACAACCAACTAATTTATTTTTTTATTTTATTTTTCATTTTTTATGATCCAGGGACCAAGTCAGTTTACACCCATTTTCACTAATCGCAGGACTCATGAAAAATGCCTCTCCATATGAATCAGACAAATTTTGAGCAGAGCCTAATTTGGGCAGAGTCTGCAGACATGACCCAAAAAATAATGGGAAATGCTAGGTGTCATGAAGAATTTTCATGAAAACTGTCCTGAAAATTATCTGCACCGTTAGATCAGGTATGTGTCTCATGATCCAACAGTGCATGGTTTTCATGACAGTTTTCATGAAACGTAACAGGACCCAAAAATAAATCCCTCCTAATAAAAGTTGAACGTGAGACCTTGATTAGCTTTTACATTTTAGTAGTTGTTTGGGATGTGCTATATAAGTGTACTTTTTGACTTTGTAGTTAAAAAAATAGAAAAAAAATGTTTGGAATAACTTTTTGACTTTTTACGAAAAGATAAGTAATAAAATATTGTAATAAAATCAAAATGACAATTTTACCCTTTTAACTTTCGACTTTTTGGGTTAATTCAAAGAAAAAAATAATAATTTTGCCCTCGTAACTCTCCTCACAAGCTATAGATTCTTTAATGTTTTTGAAATTTTTTAACTTTTAAATTTTTTTTAATTTATGCCAAACAAGACTTTAATTGTCAAAATACACACTTTCTTTTTCTCTCTTCCTTTTTCCTGGGAGTCCTTTTTTAACGAATGATTTTATAATTGATTATAATATTTTTTACTAGCATCTCATTGCATTTCGTGGAGGATATTAACTTCTGTCTATATATGGATTGGGTGGTATTATTCGAACACATGAAATTCATTATGAATTTTCTTTTGATAATTTGAATAATTTTTTAAAATTATTTGTGTATATATTATTTATAAAAAAAAATTGATCAATTAAATAATTATAACATACTTATTTTATTTCGTTTGCCTTTAAAAAATGACTAATCTACTTTTAAAAATCCATTTGCCACTCATTTTTTTTTTATTAAACAAACATAGTAAATAAAAATGCTAAAATTATCAAATCAATCTATTTATTTTATAAATAATATATAAACAAAAAAAGTGTGTGTGTATGATTTACATTTGGGGGTATATGTGGAATGATAGGTGTGTGTAGTGAGTCAAATATATTAGGATTTATTTTTTTAGTGTGTGTATTGAGAAGGATTTGTATAGAGAGGAAAGGGTGTGTGTATATAGAAGCTCCCACAAAATAGAATGCATAGTCTAATAAAAAGACTGACATGCCCTTAGGTAAAACAAGCTAGGAGGTGGGCAAGAAAATAATAAATAAATAAACGAAGAGAAAATTATAAAGAATAAAAAATAAAATTTAAGGTTTGAGTCTTGAGTCTTGTAACAAAATAAACTAATTTGTTTTAATTTTGTCAATTTAAACCTTAATTTTTTTTTTCAATTTAAACCATTTGCATATTTCCATTAAGTAAAATGGATGAAAAAAATTAGTATTATAGTGATAAAATTAATGAAAAGTATATTTTAGAAAAAATTAGTAAAACATCCCTCTCCAACTTTGTGTAGTAGGAGAGGTCCAAAATGTTTTTTTTTATCAGCTAAGGTCTCTCAATATTTTCACAGAGAAAATTCAACTTTAGAGAAATTTTGCCTGACTAAGACAAATGTCATCCAAATAAGAAAATTTTTGAAATTTTTTAGTATGATCGAAATCATAGAAATTTCTCTGCGAAAATTGAAATGAAATTTCTCTGAGCTGAAGCAAAATTCCTCTGAGTCGGGCAAAATTTCTCCAAGTCAAATTTTCTCTGTAGAAATGTTGAGGGACCTTAACTATTTCAAAACTATTATATGTCCTTTATTTTATAAAATCTTAATATCAGAGACTTTAAAAATAATTCCTCTATACTTTATCGTATTATTATTATTACAGTGACAATATTATGATAATATTCTTTAACATATTTTGTTTACTGTGGAGAAGTGGTTCGGAAATACTTTTTGGATCCTGTAGGACGCTCGTGAACCTCAGCTAGCCACTTGAAAAGGAATGAACATTCCGGTCGGGGATGCCAGTATTAGCACTCCGATAGATAAATCAATGTATACTCTCTTGGTTGCTTGTAAGTTAAGTTTTTTAAGTTTTTTCTCACCTCTCCCTTTTTGGTTGCTGTTCTTCTATTTATATACGCTCCTGGTCCTCAGGGTATGGCCCACCCTTAATCCATCGTGTGATTGTTCATTCGACCTTCCATTTGTTGTATTCCTACTTCTATTCGGCCCTACACTCAACTGGCTTTAAGGCCGATTAGGATGCTCGGCACCTAGAACGTAAGAGACGGGCGAATATAATATGTATCCTGATTTTGTAAATATGTACTCAGCCTATCTGAGTCCTCTACTATTCGGCTCCCACAATTGCCCCCCAAACACCCCACTAACACTAGTTAGTCGGCGTGTTTGGTTTTGAATTTGGAAAGTCAAAATTTTTGGCAGTTAACCTCATTCCAACGTGTGTCAGAACGCACACGTTTTTTTTGTCATCATTACAAGTTCTCGCCCCCACGTACGATTCCTTTATTTAATGTGATTTAAAACTTTGTCTCTTCGAATGTATATTTTGAATACTCGAAGTTTCTGGTTCGCCTTCTAGTACAACTCCTTCACTTCGCGGCCTCTGCAACTTCCTTCTGTTTCTCATTATCCTTTCTGTTTCTCGTAAGTTTTCTTCTCCTTCACTCCCAATATCATTTCCTTGTTTACTTTGAGTTTTGCATAATCCTTAGGCATGTTAGGATGGCAAAAAATTTGAAAGATCTCCTTTCTGCGGATCGAGTTTCTAACTTCCGGCACCACTATTCCATCCCCGATGATGTCCATCTGTCGTTCGTGGCAGACATCACCACCGATATGGAGAGAACCGATGAGAGTACAATCATTTTTCCTCTCCTATTGATTGCTGTGGACGGAGTTCGTTTTCCCCTCCACCCATTTTTAAGGGCCGTCCTTCGACACTGGGGTCTAATTCCTTCCCAGCCTAATGTGAACTTTTTCTGCATCATAATGAGGATTATAGAGTTGAACCATCATCTTAGGATTAATCTAGGTATACCTGCAGTTCGGCATTGTTATGCTTTAGCCAAGTCTACTGGCCAACTAGGACGCTATTTTCTCAGGGCCAAGGATACCGATCATCACCTCGTGACTATGCTTGCCAGCTCTGGCAAACGTGTTGACGACGTGATGGTCATTGTCTGAGGTAACTGGGAATTCGGCGAGGGTGAAGATCGCCTAAATCCCGTGCCAAGGCGAAAAGGCGAACCAGGTGGCCGTATAGCTCACTCTAGTTTCTCTTATTACCTTATATGTATTCGGCTTTCTTTCCATGTATTTACTATTTTTTTTATACAGGTAACGATTTGAAAAAAGTATTGTTTTCAACCGACGATGCTGTACTTGCAGAAATTAAAATCACTCTACAGTTCGTTTGTCGTCCAAACCTTCAGCAACAAGGGAGGGCGGCCCACATTCTCTTACGATACGCGCCGTTTTACACAACGTTTTCGACGACAGACCACATCCCAACTCCGAGAGGTGAGGATCACCTTACAGCCCTTATCTTCTCTAGCTTCAAAAACATAAAGGAGGTTAGTTTACAAACCTCTGATTCGGAACACGAGGAAGAACAAGCAGCCAATCCGGTCGCCGAGGACCTGAACTAGTTGGAAGCCTTGGTAGCCGAAGCTCTTAATTCGGCCTTTGAGGAAGCCAGATTCAATTTGCTCGACCCTTCGTCCACCTCAGGCCAAGGGGACGTCTCCTTCGAAGACATTTTTACAAACTCAGGGGACTTACCTGGCTCTTACCCTGATAACATGGCCGGCGAGTTGCTCAACCAATTGGCCAAATGAAAAAATGCCGAGAGCATGGCTGCCCAAAAAAGGACTGAAGCCGAGCAAAACCAACCTCCACCCCCTTCACCTGTCGTTAGGGAAGAAACTCCTCCACCTGTTCCTGTTGAAGATGTGGTCCAGAATGAAGTGGCCGAAACGGAACCTATTGTCGATGAACAGGAGGGTCAAGTGACGGAGCACAGGGGTGAAAAGCGCCCGGCCGATCACGAAGCCGTTTATTCAGAAGACCCAATGGACAAACGGCCACGCTTGGAAGAATCGGACTTGGTTGTGCTGTTCATAGTACAACCAAGGATGAAAAACATGCCGGTTGGCTACGACGCATCGGCTATAAGAGATCCAGCTGTGGCCTTGTGCCTGGCTTCCACTATCTCTCTGTTCGCTAACAAAGCAACTTTTAGGGTAGAGGCCGATCTTCTGGGCATCGCGTTGGCCCCTCAATCGGCGATATTGGTACGTGATCCTTTATAGTTTTGCAAGGCTAACCAAAAGAGTGTTTCTATATTAGCCTACTGATCCTTTGTTTTGTAGGCGGCGAGGAGGATAGCCAAAATTGGACGTCGCCAACATGACATTATCGAACAGATCGCGTTTTCTTACAACTGAATTGGAAATCGAGAAGGGGAAGACAGTTGAGGCCTCTCTCCGAGCCGAGTCTAAGGTTACAAAAGTGGCGGCAGGGAGAACGAGGGCTGATGTCGAAGTAAATAAGGCCAAGACTACTGACGAACTGAAAGCGGCCGCCGAGGAAAGGGCGAAAGCGAATGAAGAAGCGCTTAGATTGGCCAACGAGATGATTGCCAAGATGGACGCCAACCTGGAAGAGTCGAAGCGGGCAAAGGCAAACCTCGAGTCTGCACTTTCCGAGTCGTTCAAGCTGGCAAGGATGCGGCCCTGGCGAACTACGTAAAAGAAGTGCCGAAATTCGAAAATAGGGGGTTCAAACACGGCTGGCTCAAAGCCTTGGCTGCTGCTAACGTGGTATCGGAATAGCCGATTCTGTACGAGCAGGTAGACGTTGAGCCGCTGAAGTCTGACCCCGAAAACTGAGTAGAATATTTTCCATTTTGTTTTTGGTATTAAGCGTATGTTGGTTTTACTAAATGTATTAGGTTTCTGATTATTCATTATTATGAGAAGCTGATGTAGGGTAGTTTTCATTTGTAAAATGAATTCTATTTGTGCTCAATTTACAAATGAAAATTATTTTTGCTATTTGTGCTCAGTTTATGAATGGAAATTATTTTTGCCTTTTGTGCTCAATGAATGTGCCTATTAGCAGCTAAGTGATGTAAAATCATGAAATGAATGGAACAAGCTACCGAATTAAACATAACTGTAAAGTGCTGCAACTTAGCCGAATATATTAGTGAATATGCCCTTGTCCCAGCAAGTTAATGAACCAGACAACCTAAAAACGACAGCTTAGGGATTTGTTGGGGCACAATGGCAATTCGGCTGAGCTCTGATAGTTAAGCCGAATAGATTGACAAATCTGCCCTTGCCCTTGCAAGTTAATGAACCAGTCGGCCTAAAAACGGCAGTTCAGGAATTTGCTAGGGCACAATGAAAATTTGGCTGAGCTCTGATAGTTAAGCCGAATAAATTAATAACTCTACCCTTGCCCCAGCAAGTTGATGAACCAGACGGCCTAAAAACGGTAGTTCAGGGATTTACTGGGGCACAATGGAAATTCAGCTGAGCTCTGATAGTTAAGCCGAATAGATTGATGAATCTGCCATTGCCCCAATAAGTTTAATGAACCAGATGGCCTAAAAACGACAATTCAGGAATTTGCTGGGGCACAATGGAAATTCGGCTGAGCTCTGATAGTTAAGCTGAATAGATTGATGAATCTGCCCTTACCCCAGCAAGTTGATGAACCAGATGGCCTAAAAACGGCAGTTCAGGGATTTGTTGGGGCATAATGGAAATTCGGCTGAGCTCTAATAGTTAAGCCGAATAGATTGATGAATCTGCCCTTGCCCCAGCAAGTTGATGAACCAGACGTCCTAAAAACGGCGGTTCAGGAATTTGCTAGGGCACAATGGAAATTCGGCTGAGCTCTGATAGTTAAGCCGAATAGATTGATGAATATGTCCTTACCCCAACAAGTTTAATGAACCTGACGGCCTAAAAATGGCAGTTCAGGAATTTGCTGGGACACAATGGAAATTCGGCTGAGCTTTGATAATTAAGCCGAATAGATTGATGAATCTACTCTTGCCCCAGCGAAAGCATGAACTGGAAGGCCGGATACTTTTAGTTCATGGTGTAAGGTTTTTGAAGTTTAGCATTAATGAGATCGCCTCGGGGGTGCTGCACTCGTAAGGAATAAATGGGGTGAGTGTTTCGTACGCATAGGTCCCATTAGTGTACTCAGACTTAATAACCCAACCCAGTGTGTTGAGGAAGCTTAGACAAGTGCGAATGTCAAATAGACTATTCTTTAACAGCAAAGGAGAGGGGGAGGACATTGGGTGAACTGGATGCAAAGATGAATCAAAGTGGTGAGCCTATGCGCACGAACAGTAGGACGTCGAGGAAGCGGGAGAGACGCCAGTCCCCTCTTCGTCGAAGTAGGTCACCTAGAAGGGAAAAGCAGCAACTAGGCAAATCCCCACAACCACGCTGCAGTGGAGAATCCGGTGTGACATGCGCCTGTTGAGTTTTGCAATTTTTGTGGGGAACAAACCGATGACAAAAGCGGATTCAACCGTTCACGACCCAAATGTGGCAGTCGAGTTCGCTCGACAGAGTTTTCCACCAGAAGTCCAGCAGTCGATGGTCAGTCGACATGAGTTCAAAGTGTTTCGGGAAGACATCCATGGGACGGTGAAGGGGCTGTACACCGCCTATGAAATAGGTATGCGTCTACGTGCCGCACGGCGGGATATAGAGTAGGGAGATGAACACATTCGAAGCTTAGAAGCTCATGTGGAGAAGGCTGAGCATGAGCTAAGAGAGGTCAAGACTGCCATGGCACAATCGGTCGGAAAATCTAACCCAGTTGTGGAGGAAAGGGTGACCCAACGGCTAATAAGTCATGCCTTTTCCGATTGAGATACGGCTAGCATGTTTGCAATTGAGACTACCAAGCCCAGGGCTTATGAAAAAGGCTTCCACGACGGCCGAAAGGTCGGGATAGACAAGACCAAGGAAAAACTCGCCGAGGAGGTCTGCCGATGTGAGAATCGTGGATTCAAGCACGGGTGGATCAAGGCACTTCAGGCCTCGGACGCTCTCCGGGCAGCAGGTGTTGATTCGGTGTTACCGCTATATCAGGGTTGTCATTTTCGCTTTGCGGCCTTCGAAATCGAGAAGAGTGATGATGAGGGAGATGCCGATTTAAACTAGATATTGTAAATGCTCCAACATAGATTGGGAGCAAATTATGTATTTATTGGTTAATTTAATAAAACACCATATGTTAAATGTTTTCATGTTTCAATTTATTTTTATACATTCTGAGCCAGTCGGTTAATTTAATGAAACATTTAATTTCAAATGCTTGCATGTTTCAACTTTCGCCTACTATGTGTGTGCTTTTTAATCGTAATATTCATGAAAAGCGCGCCGAATCCACGGCTTTTATCTAGGCCAGTCGTGAGACCCACGAGGAGCACTCCGAATCCGGAGACTCATTCGGCTCAAAAGTCGCACTATTGGGGCTCCGAACTCGGAGGCTTTTTACCTTGGCCAATTGTGGTATCCACGATAGGCGCTCTGAATCCGGAGTCTTATTCGGCCCCAAACGTGACCTGCACGGATGGGGCTCCGAATTTAGAGGCATCTTGGCCAATCGTGATATCCACGAAGAGCGCTCCGAATCAGAAGTCTTTATTCTGTCCGAGTGTGACCTGCACGGATGGGGCTCAAAATTTGGAAGCTTTTTTATCTTGGCCAATCGTGTTATCTACGAAGGGCGCTCCGAATCTGGAGTCTTTATTTGGCCTAAACGTGACCTACACGGATGGGGCTCCGAATTCAGAGGCTTTTTTTATCTTGGCCAATCGTGATATCCACGACGGGATATCCACGAAGAGCGCTCCGAATCCGGAGTCTTTATTCGGCCCAAACATGACCTGCACGGATGGGGCTTCGAATTCGAAGGCTTTTTCATCTTGGCCAATCGTGATATCCATGAAAGGCGCTCCGAATCCGGAGTCTTTATTAGGCCCAAACGTGACCGGTACGGATGGGGCTCCGAATTCGGAGGCTTTTTTATCTTGGCCAATCGTGATATCCACGAAAGGCGCTCCGAATTCGATGTCTTTATTTGGCCCAAAAATGACCTGCACGGATGGGGCTCCGAATTCGGAAGCTTTTTTTATCGTGGCCAATCGTGATATCCACGAAGGGCGCTCCGAATCCGGAGGCTTTATTCTGCCCATACATGACCTGCACGGATGGGGCTCCAAATTCAAAGGCTTTTTTATCTTGGCCAATCATGATATCCACGACGGGCGCTCCGAATCCGGAGTCTTTATTTGGCCCAAACGTGACCTGCACGGATGGGGCTCCGAATTCGGAGGCTTTTTTATCTTGGCCAATCGTGATATCCACAACGGGCGCTCCGAATCCGGAGTCTTTATTCGGGCCAAATGTGACTTGCACGGATGGGGCTCCGAATACGAAGGCTTTTTTATCTTAGCCAATCGTAATATCCACGACGGGCGCTCCGAATTCGGAGGCTTTATTCTGCCCAAACATGACCTGCATGGATGGGGCTCCGAATTCGGGGGCTTCTTTTTTATCTTGGCCAATTGTGATTTCCACGAAGAGCGCTCCGAATCCAAAGGCATTATTCGACCCAAACGTGACCTGCACAGATGGGGCTCTGAATTCGGAGGTTTTTTTATCTTGTCCAATCGTGATATCCACAAAGGGCGCTCCAAATCCAGAGGCTTAATCGGAAGACTTTTGAACTGAATTTCACAACAAGAAAATAGGAGACTTTGCATTGCAAAAGTGAAATCTGTATATGGTGAATCGTTCAAAACAAGTATCATGCCCCACTAGTTGGATTTAATGATAGAATTTACACAAATGCGTGGAATTTCAAGAGCGTGGAAGACTCCTCCCAAACATGTCTTTGAGCCGATATGCCCCTGTTCTCGTGATTGAGTCGATCTGATAGGGGCCGTCCCAGTTAGGACCCAATTTTCCATCAGCCGGATTCTTGGCAACTGGAAGCACTTTCTTCAGGACCAATTTGCCTGGTACATAGCAGCGTAGCTGAACACGTTGATTATATGACTTAGCAAGCTGCTGTTGGTACCGTGCCATGGATGCAAAGACACGGTCTTTTCGTTCTTCAATCAGAGTCAAATCCAAGGCCAGCATCATGTCGTTTCGGCCCATATAAAAAACTTTTGATTTCAAGGTTGGGAGGCCAATCTCCAAGGGGATGATTGCTTGCGTTCCGAAGCACAAAGCGAACGGCGTTTCCCCAGTGGACCGCTTCGGAGTAATGCGATGAGCCCACAACACACTTGGCAATTCTTCGACCCATTTGTCTTTAGCTTTCTCAGCCTTTTTTTGATGCCGTCCAAAATGGCTTTGTTGGAGGCTTTAGCTGGGCCATTACTCTATGGATAAGCCAGGGTGGAGAAATAGGGCCGAATACCATACTTATTGCACAGTTCTCGGTAGACACCGCAATCAAACTGGGTGTCGTTGCCTGAAATAAGATAAGTGCTCTTGGAATGTCGAATCACGTTATGATATTTCTCCATACAAAATGTTTCACATCAGTATCTCGAATGTGCGTTAGTGCCTCCGCTTCTACCCATTTTGTGAAATAATCTGTCGCAACAATTAAAAATCACTTGTTACCCGGGGCGGGAGGCAATGGTCCGACGATGTCAATTCCCCATTGGGCAAACGACCAAGGACTCATTATAGAGCTTAACTCTTCAGCAGACAGTTGGGTTAAAGGAGAAAACTTCTGGCACTGTTCACATTTTTTCACGTAACATTCGGCATCAGCTCTCATTGTCGATGAGCCAAAGAGCGCCCACCAGAATGGACGCCATAGCTACCTTCATGTATTTCAGCCAGGAGTTCCTCGACTTTATCCGAATGAATACATTCTAGGTAGGGACTAGAAACGGATTTTTTATAAAGCTTTCCTTGCGGATCCAAGTAATATCGCAAGGCTTTGTTTCACAACTTGTGTGCTTCTTTCTTATCTGACAGGACCTGTTCGGAAGATAGAAATGCAGCAATGGAGTCCATCCAACTCGGACCTGACTCTATGACATTGACCTGGACTTCCTTTGAAGGGCCAATGCTCGGCTTATGGATGAAACCCATTTTAATTGTCCATTTAATCTCTGAGTTAATGGCGAAGGGTAGGCAAGCCAAGGCGTCTGCATGTGTGTTCTGATCACGGGTTATTTGGTTCAATTCATGATGGTCAAATTTTATCAGCAAGGAATTTTCCGTTTTCATGTAAGCTGCCATATGGTCGTTTTTGGCCATGTACTTCCCCTTTAGCTGATTGATCACCGGTTTTGAATCGCAAAATATAAACAAATGCTGAGCACCCAGGAGATGTGCATTCCGTAAGCCGGTTAGCAGGGCTTCGTATTTGGCCTCATTGTTCGATGCTTTGAAGCCGAGTTTGACAGCCTGCTCGATTATTGCTCCGTCAGGAGCCATGATCACTACTCCGGCCCCACTGCCCCGTTGGTTGGATGTTCCGTCACAATACAACTACCAAATGTCCCCCACGTAAATTCTCCAGTTCGACTTAGGTTGAATTTGGTCAGACTTAAAGTCGGCAAGGCATCTAGTGAATTCGGCCAGAAAGTCGGCGAGCACTTGCCCCTTGATTGAAATTCTAGGCATAAATTGAATATCATACTGTCCGAGCTCAAGAGCCCACTTTTAGATGCGCCCCGATGGTTCTGCACTACGAAGTACTGACCGGAGGGGATAGTCCGTTAGTATCCCAATGGTATGCCCCTGAAAGTAATGCATCAGTTTTCTTGCTGCCATAACGAGTGCAATGATGAGTTTCTCCAACGGAAGGTAACATGTTTCGGCATCAACCATTGCTTTGCTCACATAATAGACTGGTCGCTGCTCCCTAAGTTTTTCCTTTATCAGTACGGTGCTGACGGCCTGGTCGGAAATTGCCAGATATAAAATGAGCAGATCACCTGCCGAAGGTGTTGTCAAAAGTGGGACTGATCGGAGGTAGGTCTTCAAACCGTTCAGAGCGGCTTCGCACTCGGAGGTCCATTCAAAAGCTTTACGCTGCCGGAGGGTATGAAAGAATTATCAACAACGATCTGTGGAACGACTGATGAACCTGTTGAGTGCAGCGGCCATCCCCATTAGTTTTTTAACCTCCTTGACCGACCGAGGAGAGCCGAGTTCTAAAATTGCTGTGATTTGCCTCAGGTTGGCTTCGATTCCGCGGTGGTTAACAATGTAGCCAAGGAATTTGCCGGATCCGATCCCAAAAGCACACTTGAAAGCGTTCAACTTTATTTTGTATTTGCGTAGAATGCCGAATGTTTCTTCCAGTCGACTAGATGAGTTTTCTCTTTTTTGGACTTGACCACCATATCGTCAATGTAGAC
The DNA here is from genome assembly GCF_004153795.1 of Camellia sinensis. Taxonomy (NCBI): domain Eukaryota; kingdom Viridiplantae; phylum Streptophyta; class Magnoliopsida; order Ericales; family Theaceae; genus Camellia; species Camellia sinensis. The sequence continues at coordinate 208,299 of NW_021027508.1, forward strand.
TTCCATAGTACGGTCGAGTTACTCCTCAAACATGGCAGTGACTAATCTTTGGTAAGTTGTCCCCGCATTCTTCAGCCTGAAAGGCATAACCTTGTAGCCATAGGTTCCTCTTGGGGTGAGGAATGCAGTTTTATCTTGGTCCTCCGGATGCATGGCAATTTGATGGTAGCCACTGTAGGCATCCAGGAAGCTCATTCGTTGATGATGTGTCGTGGCATCTATGAGCTGGTCTATTCTGGGGAGGGGAAAACAGTCCTTGGGACAAGCTTTGTTTAAATCCGTGAAATCCACACAAACATGCCAAGTCCCATTTTTCTTCTTTACAACCACAGTATTCGACAACCATGTAGGGTAGGTCACTTCACGGATTGCCCCGGCATCAAGCAACTGGTCAACTTCTTCAACAATGGCAGCGGTATGTTCTGCGGCTAATCGCCGGCTTTTCTAAATAATCGGCTTGTGTTTGGGGTCAACATTTAAACGGTGCTGTGAAACAGATGGATCCACACCCGACATCTCATGCGGTGTCCATGTGAATACATCAAGGTTGCCGAGCAAGAAGGAAATTACCTGCTGCCTGTCGGCTTGATTCACGGAGGGGCCGACCATGAAGAACTTGTCAGGATTCCCGTCAACTTCAACTCGATCCAAGACTTCCGTTGCCTTTTCACTTGGGAGCCGCCCAACATCGTCGAGGCTTTCTCGATCCGGCACCTCGATAGAATTCACTCCCAGCTCTCTTGGTGTCTTTGCGGCAAGAAGGTAACATGCCTAGGTCGATTTCAGGGAACCTCGAATTTGTTCGATGCCGTGTTTAGTCGGAAAGCGAAGTAGTTCATGATATGTGCTAGGCATGGCCTGCATGGTATGCAACCAAGTTCTTCCCATGATAAGATTATATGGCGAAGGCAGCTTGACAACCAAAAACTATACATCCACTGACTAGGAGCCCACCTGAACGGGTAGTGTGATTTTCCCCAATGGATATTCCAGATTAGCGTTGAAGCCAAATAATGGATACGGAGCTGGTGATAGGTTCGACTCAGTGAAGCCGAGTTTGACGAACGTCTTGCAATACATAACTTCCGAAGTGCTCACCAGATCAGTGAGTACACTCTCAACGGTGAATCGGTTTACGCGTATGTAGACAAACCATTTTTGACCGACCTTAAGACTCAGACGTCATCGATTGAGCACTCAGTGATAGTGCATGTTGTGCTCGTTTCGAGTTTCCGGAGTTTTGGCCGAGTGCCTTGCCCCCGAGCCTCTTAACCCTTTGTGCTTCGGCTCGGTTTATGGACCAGGCCTTGTTTCTCTTCCCTGGAGGGAGGGAGTGGTCTAGTAGACCATCTCTTTGTGGTCGTAGGCCACTTTTCCCGTTTGGAGACTACTTTCTAGTTTTCGGAGCCTTCGGTCGCGCGCCTTGCCTCGGGACCGCTTAACGTTTTCCGTTTGGTGTGGTTTTTGAACCACACCTTGTTTCCTTGGCCTAGAGGGCCACTGTGGTTTGGGAGACTACTTTTGTGGTCGTAAACCACTTTTGGTGCTCAACAGCTAGTTTTCGAGGCTCCCGGCTACGCGCTTTGCCTTCCAAACTTTTGTCATGCGTCCATTTTGGTTTGTTTTTTGTACAAACCTTGTTTTCCTTGTTTGGAAGGTGGTACAACGGTGGGAGACTAGTATTTCCCCTTGGAAACCACTTTTCCTCCTGCCAGCTTGTTTTCTGGTCTGACAACTGGTCTCCCTGATCTTTGGACCATCAAAAGTGGTTGGCCACCACACCATTTGCTTGTTTTCATCCTCTGGACTCTCTCCCACCATGGCCGACCAGTTGTTGTTCTGGGAGACCACTTAAAGTGGTCGGCTGCTTTTTGGCACTTTTTTGGAGATATTTTCCTCCAGCTGTGCCAGCTGGAGGGCACCAGAGCGATCCTCCATACACGTGTATGGAGGGATTGGTTTGAGCCTTAGCTTCTTGGAGAAGATTTGCCTTTTGTTCTCTATAAGAGGGAGGCTCCTCCTCCCTCCTCTAGGTTCAGAATTTGGAGGTTTGAGATATACATATAGCCTTGTATCTATATATCTCTCTTTTGTTCTTGTTTTGTGCCTTAAAAGTGTAGTTTTGTCTCACTTTTGTACACAAACACACACTCAAACACATTGCTTGTGTTGCTGAGGCTTCTTGAGGTTGTTTGTGAAGTTCTTGGACTGGTTTTGGTTCAAAAAGTGTGATGGAGTTGCAGTTGTAAATGTGGTCTTCAAGGGTGAGTTTCTAACCCTTAAATCCCCCATTTTTGCTTAAGCTTTTAGCCTTTTTTGCATACTGTTTTAAGTTTAACTCTTAATTGGAAAAAGTTCTATTTTTGCATGCTTGAGAAGTTTGTTTAACGTCACTTTTCGTTGGGGGTGATCTACCCCCTCTTAGGCCTTGTTAGGCCTTGTTTTGAGCCATCCTTTTAGGCTCTTGTTGTAGCCTTTGCATGACCTTTCTACCACTAAAATCTGGAGTATTTTCAGTGGTGGAAAGGTAATTTTGGAGTCTTAAATAGGAGAGGGTCATCCACTCTCCTTGTGTTTTGTATACTTGCTTCATATGCCTCGTGATTGAGCATGTTTACTAAGCTTGCGTTAGCTTGTTCTTAGCATGTATTTGGGGCTATTTCAGCATGCCTTAGATTTTTTTTGACTTGTCTTAGTCATTCCATGCATGCCTTATACATTTGTAGTGTAAATCTTGCGAACTAGCTTTGTGTGCCTCATGTTTGAGCTTGTCTTTCGAGTTGGTTTTGGGGCCATCTCAGTACGTTTTTGGTGTTATTCTAACATGCCTTAGATCTTTTTTAGGTTGGTTTCACTGGCTCTTGCATGCCCAATACACTTGTAGTGTAAATTTCATAAACTAGTCTTGTATGCTTCATGAAGTAGTATGTCTTTCTAGCTTATGTTGAGTCCATTTCAGCATGTTTTTGGTGATGTTTTACCATGTCATACCTCTGTTAGGGTTTGGCTTGGTCACCTCTTGCATGCTCCATGCACTTGTAGTGCATTTCCATGAATTAGCCTAACATGCATCATGCTTTAACATGTCATTCTACCATGCTTTTGGCTTAACTTAAAGAAGCTTTTGTCCATGTTGTAACATGCTTTAGCTCTGATTTGGGTTGTTTTGGCCATGCATGACTTGCTTTGTATAGCCATGGTTCAATCTAGCTTGTTAGCTTTGTGCGCCAAGTCCATTAGCATGCTTTACTTGGACTATTTGAATGATTTGGCATTATTTATCATGTACTTGAATTTATCACTCATTCAATACGTTGGAGGGTTTGCCCCTTTATGCCTTAACATGAATCATTGTGTATGCCTTCATGTCTTAGCTTGCGAGTGTAGACACCCTATTTTTGACCATCCTCAAGACTTGGACGTCACCGTTTGAACACTCGGTGATCATCTTTGTTTGTGCTCGTCTTGAGTTCCCAGAGGCCTCGGCTACGCGCCTTGCCTCAGGATCTCTCGACTCGACCGTTTTGTGTCTGGTTTTGCACCAAATACTTGTGTTTTTGCTTTGGAGAACAGGGAATGGCTTTTGGAACATCCCTACATTCCACCGGCCATGGCTTGAGGCCACCGACTGTGTTTTGTTGCAATCGGCCAAATGTGATGGCCGGCCGACCAGTTTTACTGCCGGTCGGCCACTTTGATGGCCGGCCAGCCAAGTGTGGTTTTCAACAGATATCTCTGTAGACAGCTGGCAGCTGTCATTCCAGGCCATACCCCAGCCCATACCTGGACGTGGGTGTTCTAAGGAGCTATAGATGGATATATATCTATATCAATCAAGCTCTCTAAAGGGGGGGGGGGGGGGGGATATACAACTTGGAGCCAAAAAAATCTCTCTCTCTCTCTCTCTACATTTTTTGCCTCGCTCTCTAAAGTTTAGGGCAAAAAAAATCTCTCTCTCTAAATGAGTTGCATCATTTTGCATTGTATATTGCATCCACGCATTACATTTTTGCTTGGTTTGGGGTGTCAAACCAAGTATGAGGATTGAGAAGTGTTCATACTCCAAGTGATGTAACACGTCTCAAACCTCGGTCATCAACCCCCTTGACCTCAACATGATAGGGTGTTGGCATTCATGTGTTTTGGTTTGCATGCATTTACATCAAAGTTGCTAACTTGGCCTCTTAGGCCATCATGCATCAAAAATGCATAAATTGATGACCCGGGGGTCGAGGGTCATGCTCCCTTGAGTCCCTTGCATGATAGGGAGTGTGTCCATGCTCACATTTGTTTGAAAATTCCATGCCATACACTGCTTGCCCTCTGCTGCCAGCTACAGGTTTCAGCAGAAAGAATTGGCCGGCCGGCAGTGTTGGGTGCCGACCGGCAAAACATGTTTGGCCGATAGCTTATTCAGTGGCCGGTGATCATCCCCTCCGGCCGGTGGCGTTTCTACTTGGTCGGTGGTACCCCCCTGCACCCAAAGAACATACCCTTGGACTTTGGCAGTCCTCGGAGGAGCAATGCAGTGTTAACAGAGGCAACAGTGCTATGGCAGCGAGTTTCCGGGTGAGACGAGTCAAGCATGCATCATTCACGCATCCCGAGGCGAGGCTGTGGCCACCTTCTTTCTACATTTAATTTGTTAATTAATTAGAAATTATGTAATAATTAATTTAGTATTATTTATTTGGACTGTAATATTTATTCGGACCCTCCAAGTGAGGGCAATTGTGTAATAAGTGTGCGTGAGTGTGGTGTATGTCTCCCAACCCCACGTCTTTTTTTCCTTTTATTTCCTAGCTTTCGATGGTTAGCCTAGGGCATGTTTCAATTAGCATACAGTATGATAGCATGCGTGCATCCATACATTTGTCTTACATGCACCGGGCTCGGCGCATCATACTAACTGCATTTGTATTTCAATTCCGAAGTTGAATACATGTTAGTTGTAGCGCCATCACATGCCATTTTAGAATAGCCGAGCCTATTGTAGTTGCATCTTGTATGTTTTGCATTAGCCATTTTAACATGAGCTAGGATCATGCATTGATTACTAACTAGCTTTTGTTTTGGCTCGGAGTACTAGGTAAGCATTTACGCTTTAGCATACCGCGTGCGTGTGAGTTTTGCCATAATAACATGATTACCATGAGGCTAGCTGCTTATGTGATATAAACTGCTTAAGTGCCTGTGGGTCGAGGTCGAATTACCTAAATTGGAATAATGCATTAAAACTGTGAGTTTTAAGCCCACTAGATAGTGGCAAAACAATCTTTTCTAAAGCCCACTTGAGGGTGGCAAAACCTGCATTTCAGCCTACTTGCGAGTAGCAAACCATTTTCAAAACAAGCATGAAATGTTTTGTTCCAATTTAGGCAATTTGGTCTATACTTGTTTGCTGTGCGCATAACATAGTAATTCTAGGCTAATAATCGGAATAAGAACACATAACGTTTTCAAAAACAAATATCACGGTTAGTAGAGGCCGATCTTCGGATCGGGCGAGAGGGGGTGCTCATAGCTGACCTTCCCCAATCATACCCAAGATCCCGAGCCGAGGCAACATTGGTGATGACGGACACGTGGCCTTTGGCACCGAGTCAGGGTTTCCTAAATTCCCCCATAAAAAATATTTAGATGGCGACTCTGTATCTGGCAAAGCAGTTCATGTTTGGCACTTCTTTTCTAAAAATCTGTTTTCTCAAAACGATTTGCCAGATTTGGACTCTTTGATTCAGATTAAGAACCGTGACTATCTGAGAGTCCTGAACTGTAGTGAACCCAATATGAACAGAACGAGGGGACTCGTCCTCCCGGGGCATTCGGGGACGTCTACAGCGAGCCATCATTTCAATGTGTTTTGGGGGTTATCTTGCCATGATATAACTCTAATTTTTATTGGTTAAGTCATTCCATGCTTGGTCTTAATAGGTGTAGTGTAATCCACCTTATTTGCCTTGTATGTATCATGCCTTATGCCCCTCATGCTAGCTTATTTTGGCTTCCTTCCATGCATGTTTTAGTATCATTTTAACATGTTCTAGGACTATTTTGGGTTGCCTTTTCCATATCCTTCATGCTTTGTATAGCTGTAGTGCAATTGGCCTTGCTAGCTTTGTGTTTTGTTGACTCATGCATGCTATCTTTGACCTATTTAGATGATTTGGCATCATTTAATACTTCATTTCAGAGCCTATAGCATTGCCATGTTCCCACTTCTTTCATGCTTTGAATGACTTTAAGTGTTGTGCATTGTTGCCTTACTTATGGCCTAGTATGTATGTCATCTTGCCTAAGCCTTTGTGCCTCCAACTTAGCATGTTTTGGTCCTTGTTTAGACCTACTTGAGCTCTGTTTATGGTTGGTTCATGCATATTTGCCATGTATTGCATGCCTCCTTTGTAGTCCTCTTTACTAGCTTCATGCTTTAGGACCTTTGCATGCTATACTTGTGCTTGTTTGAATGATTTGGAATCATTTCTTACTTAATTTCAGTACATTTAGTGTTGTTACGCTTATATGTTTACCACTCCTTGAGCCCTCTTGAGAGTTGTGCTCTTAGGCCTAGTTGATGGGCCATTGCATTGAGCATGCTTGTATATGTTTTTGGTGCATTTGTTTCATCATTATGGTCACTGATTTGGGCATGACTGAGGTTTACCCCCCTTTTAGTTTAAGTCCATTTAGCATGTTTACTTACATGTTGTTCGCATGCTTATTATTCATTGTATTGAGTATGCCACCTTACATTGCATTGTGCATGCCATGTGGTTATTTGCATTGTGTATGCCAAGTTGTTTCTTTGCATTGAGTATGCATGTCCCTAACATTGCTAAGTTGCCCTTGTAGCATTGCATTGTGCATGCATGCATTAGCATTGTTCGCATGTCATTAGCTTTGTTAAGTTGGTCACGTCACATTGCATTCAGTATGCCATGTTGTTGTTCGCATTGTGTATGCCATGTTATTTGTTGCATTGTTGTTTGGAATAGGTGTTAGTCCAAACACGAGAAATAAGTTACGTTTCATACTTAAAGTGATGAAACGTGCCTCAATTCTCGGTCGCCGACTGGTCGCCGACGCTCTTGATCATACATGATAGAGTTCTAGGCCTTATGTGTTTAATTGTGCATTCATTTTCATATTGAATTATGCAACTTTGCCTCTCGGCCATCATGCATCGAGATGCGTGATTGGTGGCCTGAGGGTCGAGAACTACACCCCCTTGAGCTTATGAAATGATAGGGAGGGTGGTTATGCGCACATATCTTGCAAATACATTGCCATGCCCTTTTTTGATCTCTGTTGCAGCAAATTGCAGTTTGGCAGCAGGAAGTGGTCAGCCGACCAGTAAACCTAGCTGGCCGACCACTTTTTCTAGTTTTCAGCACAGAAAGTGGTCGGCAGGTGGTCTCCTTCCTCAACAACTAGTCGGCAGCCCTCCCACAGGTTCCCATGGTGGAGTTTCAGCTTTCTGGAGCTTTGTGCAGTGTTCTGGAAACAATTGCAAACATAGGCAAATTGGGGCATCGCGTTGGATTTTCGAATGAGGCGGCCGGGCATGCATGCATTCTTCCCTCTGAGGGCCTTCCTTTACTGCTTTATTTGGCTTCTTTACTTAACCAGATTAGGCATTCGTTTTGTACTTTAATAGTTAATGCATTTAGCTATTTCAATTTGTTTTGTAATAATTAGTTTACTAGGATTAGTTAATTAGTTTGTTTTGTAATAATTAGTTTAATTAGCTCAGATTAGCTAGTTAGCTTCTTATTCGGTCCTTCCCTCGAGAGGGTACACTGTTGTAATAAGCGTGTGTGTGTGTGATGCATGTCTTCCAACCCCCATTTCTTTCTCCTTTTTACTTAGCCGCTTATGATGGTTAGTTTTAGGGCATATTTCGTTTAGCATGCCTTATGCTTGCATGCGTGCATCCATTGTATTTCAATTCCAAGTTGAATACATGCTATCAAGTTACATTTCATATGTCATTCTAGAATAGCCGAGCCTATTTTAGTTGCATTTTTGCATGTGTTGCATTAGTCATCTTGACATGAACTAGGATCATGCATGATTTCTAACTAGTTCTTTGTTTTGGCTCGGAGTACATTGTGAGTGTTTACGCTTTAGCATACCGCATGTGTGTTATTGACTGCCATGAAAGCATGCTTACCATGAGGCTAACTGCTTATTTGATATAACTGCCTGAATGCTTGTGGGTGAAGGTTGGATTACTTGATATGGAACAATTCATTGAATCCCGAATTTAGCCTACTTGCGAGTAGCAAACATCAAACCATTTCCACAATATGAACGTGCAATGTTTTGTTCCAAATTAGGCGATCTAGTATATACTTGTATGCTGTGCGCACCACGTAGTAAGATTAGCTAATTAATCGGAATAAGAGCACATGTGTTTTCAAAAACAAAATATCACGCTTAGTACGGGCCAATCCTTGATCGGGTGAGCGGGGGTGCTCATTGCATGACCTGCCCCTCTAGTACCCAAGTTCCCGAGCCGAGGCAACTTTGGTGATGACAGACACGTGGCCTTAGACACGAGTCAGGGTTTCCTAAATTCCTCGAAAATAAAATATTTAGGTGGCGACTCTGTATCTGGCAAAGCAGTCCATGTTTGGCAATTCTTTATTAAAATCAGTTTTTCAAAAATGATTTGCCGGATTTGGACTCTTTGGTGATTTATCGGTCTTGCATTGCACTTTGTGAGATTAGATTCAGAACCATTTTTGACCGACCTTACGACTTAGACGTCATCGATTGAGCGCTCAGTGATCGCGCATGTTGTGCTCGTTCTATGGTTTCAGAGTTTCAGCTGAGAACCTTACCTTCGGACCTCGGGACTCTTTTGTGCTTGGCCTTGGTTTACGAACCAGGTTCTGTTTTCTCTTCCCGAAGGGAGGGAGAGGTCTCGTAGACGATCTCTCAGTGGCTGTAGGCTACTTTTCGTGTTCCCGTTTGGAGACCAGTTTTCGATTTTCGAAGCCGTCGATCGTGCGCCTCGGTTCGGGACCGCTTAACTTTCTCCGTTTGGCACGGTTTTTGGAGAGCTTGAACTTTTTAAACCCTTTGTTTTAGCTTCTTGAGGAAGCTTGAACCTTTTGAACCCATTTGTTTTAGCTTTTTGAGGAAGCTCGAACCTCTTGAACCTTCGTTTTAGCTTCTTGAGGAAGCTTGAACATTTTGAACCTTTGTTTTAGCTTCTTGAGGAAGCTTGAACCCTTTGAACCCTTTTTCTAGCTTCTCCAAGAAGCTTGAACCTTTTGCTCTAGCTTCTCCAAAAAGCTTAAACCCTCTTGTTTCTCTATAAGAGAGGGCCTCCCTCTCCTTCAGAGAGGTTGAAAAACAAATTGTCTAAGGAAAAGCACATATATCTCTCTATATCTTTACATTCTAGGCTTAGAAAGGGTGTTTGTTCTTGGCCTTTAACACCTCACCTCATAGCCACACACCTCCACCATTGATCTAAGGTTCTTGGAGGGTCTTGAGAGGTCTCAAAGAGCTAGTTTTTGGTCCAAGAAGCTGCTGGTTTTGCTGAAGCTACAAAGGTAACACAATATTCCCTCTTTTAAACTATATTTTGCACCATCTTTTAGCCATACTTGCAAGCATATTTGACCTTTGGTGTAAACCGAAAAATGTCTTATTTTGAGGCCTTTAACATGTTTGTTTAAGATCATTTTTCTGTTGGGGGTCATTTACCCCCTTGCATGCTTCATTTTACCTTGTTTTGAGCCATGCCTTAGAGCATTTGTGTTAGCCTTTGTTTAGCCATTTAGCCACTAAAATCTAGTGGATTTTCAGTGGCTAGCATGCTATTTTGAGTTCCAAAATCAGAAAGGGGTGACCCTCTCTCTCCTTCTTTTGTTTTCTAGCATTTTCGGCCTTACAAAGGAACCCATATTTGCATGCTTCCAAGCCATGTTTCAGGCCATTTTTGATGAGTTTTAGGACCTGCATAGGCTCTGTCCAGAGCTTGTTTTGCCATATTGGATGTCCATCTTGCATGCGTAGAATAACCCTCTTCATAGCATATCAAAGGTGCATCTCATTCTTGCATGCATTAACCATGTTTTAGTGGGTTTTTGGGCTTTATTTGGCATGTCATACCTCTAAATTTTGCTGGTTTAATGGCCTCTTGATTGCCTCACATGCTTGTAGTGCAAATCCTCTTTACTAGCTTGCATTGCATGCTATTTTGGCATTTGATTCTAGCACTTTCTGGCCATGTCTTAAACTGATTTTGTGCATGTTTTGGACTGCCTTAGCTCTGTTTTTGCGCCTCATGGTCGAATGATGTTTGCTATGAATGGTTGTAGTTCAATACCCTTGCCAAGCTTTGAGTTTTGAAGCCTATTGCATGCGTATTTTGAGGTGTTTCCATGTTTTGGCATCATTGTTAATCATATTTTAGAGCTTATATGTATTCCATATTCCCATATTTTCCACTCTCTAAATGTGTTTGAGAGTTATGCATGAATACCTCATTTTTGGACCATTGCATGAGCTTCATTTCCATGCTTTTCGAGCCATCATTTTAGTCCATATTTGCTACTGTTTTGGCCTTCATAGGGATTGTTTGGGGCTGGTTTAGCCATTTGAGTATTGCTTTGCATGCCTATAGTGTAATCCACTTCACCAGTTTTGGTATTTGGGCCATCTAGCATGCATTGTGTGAGGTATTTGCATGATTCGGGACCGTCTTGCATGTCATTTCAGGGCTGGAAAATATGTGATTGTATGCCAAATTTCATGCTTACCATGCTTTGGTGGAGTTGCACTTTGTGCCTTAGGTTTGGTCCCTTGCATTTGTGCATGTTTGCATGTGTGTTGTTGCTTCATTTTCATCATGTATGGCCACTGATTTGAGCGTGGCTGAGGCCCATTCATTTTAGTTTAAGTCCATCTTGCATTATGTATGCCATATCCATGTTGTCGCATGCTTGATCGTCGCATTGTGTATGCCTTGTTTGTGTCTTTGTGCATGTCCATCTTCGTATGTGCATTGCGTATGCCATATAGCTCATGTGCATTGAGTATGCCATTCTTAGTTCATAGCATTGTGTATGTTAGTTGCATGTTTGCATATCATCCCTCGCATGCTAGCATGATTAGGTTGCATTGCGTTTAGGGTTGCATGCTAGTCGTATTGTGTATGCCATGTATATTGCATTGTGTTTGGAATAGGGTTTAGTCCAAACACGGGAAACGAGGGATGTTTCGTACTCCAAGTGACGAAAGGTGTCTCGATTCTCGGTCGCTGACACTCCGGATTACCCATGATGGAGTTTAGGCCTTGTTGTGTTTATATGTCCATTCATTTTACATCAAGTCGTGCAATCCGACTCCTCGGCCATCATGCATCGAGATGCATGATTAGTGGCACGAGAATCGAGGACTACACTCCCTAGAGCTTATGCAATGACGGGGGAGAGTGGTCGTCCACACACATGGTTAAAATACTTTGCCATGCCCCTTTCTTGCTCTCTGTTGCAAAAACTGGTCAGTAGTATCCCTACAGCATGGTGGAGTTTCAGCCTTCTGGAGTTTTGAACAGTGTTCTGGGATCAGTTGCAAACAGAGGCAAATCGGGGCATCGCGATGGATTTTCTGGCAAGGCGACTCGAGCATGCATGTATTCCTTATCATTGAAGACCGAGCTGAGGCAGTCCATTTCATATGTTTTGCATGCTTGCTTATTTATTTTAGTTAATTTGTTAATTAATTAGGATTTTGTAATAATTAGCTGTAATTCGTTATTCATTCGGTTGTGTATTATTTATTCGGACCCTCCGAGGAGGGCAATGTTGTAATAAGTGTGCGTGTGTGTGATGTATGTCCTCCAACCCCACGTCTCTCTCCTTTTTTATTTACCAGCTTATATTGGTTAGTTTTAGGGCACGTTTAAATTAGCATCCTTATGCTCGTATGTTTGCATCTATTCATCTGTTTTACATGCACCGGGCTCGGCGCATCATGCTAACTTCATTGTATTTCAATTCCAAGTTGAATACATGTATCGATTGTTGCATCTCACATGCCATCTTAGAATAGCCGAGCCTATCGTAGTTGCATTTTTGCATGTGTTGCATTAGACATTCTTAGTATAGTTAGGATTCATGCATGATTTCTAATTAGCTTCTTTTTTTGGCTCGGAGTACTCGGTAAGTTTTTATGCTTTAGCATCCTTGCATGCGTGTGAGTGACTGCTATGATAGTATGCTTGCCATGAGGCTATGTGCTTATGTGATATAACTGCTTGAATGTCAGTGGGTGAAGGTTGGGTTGTTTGAATTGGAATAATTCGTCGAAACCCGTGTTTTAGCCTACTTGAGAGTAGCAAACTTCAATCCATTTTTAAAACAAACGGATATGCAATGCTTTGTTCCAACTTGGACAATCTACTCTATACTTGTATACTATGTGCATCACATAGTAATTCTAGGCTAATGACTGGAATAAGAGCACATAATGTTTTCAAAACTCGATATCATGGTTAGTAGAGGTCGATCTTTGATCGGGCGAGCGGGGGTGCTCACGAAGTGACCTTTCCCAATCGTACCCAAGTTCCCGAGCCGAGGCAACTTTCGTGATGATGGATACGTGCCTTAGGCACAAGTCAGGGTTTCCTAAATTCCCCAAAATAAAATATTTAGGTGGCGACTCTGTATCTGGCAAAGCAGTCCATGTCTGACACTTCTTTCTAAAAATCAGTTTTTCAAAATGATTGCCGGATTTGGACTCTTTGATGATTCATCGGTCTTGCATTGCACTCTGCGAGATTAGATACAGGACCATGACATTGAGTCCAAGCTGTAGTAAGCGCCAATGAAGAAAATGGGATTCCCTCCCAGGATGTTCAGGGACGTCTACACCTACTTGCGAGTAGCAAACTTCAAACCATTTTCACAATACGAACATGTAATGTTTTGTTCCAAATTAGGCGATCTAGTATATACTTGTATGCTGTGCGCACCACGTACTAAGATTAGCTAATTAACCGGAATAAGAGCACATGTGTTTTCAAAAACAAAATATCATGCTTAGTACAGGCCGATCCTTGATCGGGTGAGCGGGGGTGCTCATTGCATGACCTTCCCCTCTCGTACCCAAGTTCCCGAGCCGAGGCAACTTTGGTGATGACGGACACGTGGCCTTAAGCACAAGTCAGGGTCTCCTAAATTTTCCGAAAATAAAATATTTAGGTGGCGACTCTGTATCTGGTAAAGCAGTCCATGTTTGGCACTTCTTTATTAAAATCAGTTTTTCAAAAACGATTTGCCGGATTTGGACTCTTTGGTGATTTATCGGTCTTGCATTGCACTTTGCAAGATTAGATTCAGAACCATGACATTGAGTCCGAACTGTAGTAGCTCAGAACAAAATGAGATTCGCGCCGCCTTCGCGAGTGCAGATATCGGAGAGTTCTCGGGAGCGCGTCTACAGTTTTTTGCGACTCTGCTGGGGACTTAGAGAACTTGACTCGAACTCATGATATCTTGTTTTGACTACATTTATGTGTCTCTTTGCATTGCATTTGCATTGGTGCACCTAAGTCACCGTGCTCGCCGTCTGCTATTCCTGAACGGTTAGCCTGAGGTAATGTACCATAAGGTTGACCGGTTATGGGCTCTACCACGACGGGAACACAAACTCCGATTGTTACTGGGGCACCCTTTTTGACCATTCGACCGAGTGCATATTCGGAATCCGTAGGGACTATTCCAAACTAGGACAGGTTGCTTATCCGGTTATAGGTTGTTTTGAAACCGCTGCGTGCGCAGTGAAGCCCTAGCTCCTGACAAGATAGGACAGGGAAACCCTACCCCAACATAGGGGTGTTTTGGCTCTCATTTGCTTGTTATGTGCTTTTAGAGTGTGTCTCTACATGAATGCACATATCAGTTTGCAAGTTTGGGTATCAGGCCTGAGGGCATCAGTTTACAGGCAGAATTTTGGGCAGAATTCAATAAAAAGCACAGTCATTCAGCTATGCTTATATCTGTTCTGGTAAAATTGGACTGAGATGCTGCCTGTTTTCTCTTTTGCTAAGGGGAGGGTAGTAGCGGAACTATAGCTTCAGAAGGCTTCGATATCCCCCGGGTGGATTGAACCTCTATTGATAGACTTTGTCAGATCAGTGATTCAGTTCAGAGCAGCCAGTGCTTTCCTTCACTGAGGCAAGGCAGAGAAAGGCCAGTCAAGGCTTACCAGTTCATCTGATCCGTTAGTCACCAGTCATATCACCTCTGTTCACTTTGACAGACTCATGATGACGCAAAGTTCAGAAGAAATTGTGGTCATGACAGCAGCATTAAACCAGGGAATCATCATGCAGAGTGAGACCAATGCTGAAATGCAACGCCCATCTGGGGCACCTACCGCATATCCGGTCTTGGAACCCCAATCATTTCAAACTCATGAGCCCACTACTTTCGAGCTGATGGGAATGATCGGCGATCTTCAGAGATCTGTCACTAATCTAGCCTTCGGAATGTCAGCTCCGCCATCGACCATATCACATGCAGAAAATTTCATGCCAGAAGAGCCCCCACTCTTGGCGCGAATTGTAAGTGAACTCAGCTAACCTGAAGTCATCCCAAGTTCGGGCAATGACGTGTCGGCAACAACCGGGCTTCGCACTGATGTAGCAACCCAAACCTTCGACCAAGCTGAGGCGAGTGGTAAGAACAAGGTAGAGGCAGATATTGATCCCTATGAATAACTCCTATGGGCTATTGAGGCTTTGAAAGCTAGGGGACTGAACAAACAGCAAGTGCTCGCAGTTGCTGCAAAAACTGTGGATGACACTTTCGTCACTCAGAACGAGGGCAGTTCGAGCCAAAGGGAAAACTGAGAGAAGGGCCATCGTACCAGAACCATTCCTTCTAACCCTAAGTCTACACCCAGGAAAGATCAGCAGACCAAGCCAGTACCTACCGACCCCTTTGCTAGTGCGCCCAAGCAAAAATCCACAAACCTCGAAGTATCAACCCCGAGGTCGTAAGGTCTTCCATGCCCTCTATTTGCCTTTGTCCAAGGCTCTTCAAATCCTTGCTGAAAAAGGCCACCTCAAACATCTTGAGCCTCAGCCTCTCCCTAATCGTCTTCCACCCGATCATGATACTACTTAGTACTGTTCGTACTATCAACAAACCGATCATAGCACCGACAATTGCTTCCGTCTTCACCACGAAGTACAGGATTTGTTTGACAATGGGGTCGTCCTCCCACCAAGCTCAGCAAAGTCTATCGTCACTGGGTCAGTGAACTTGGAGGATAGTGCGAGTATGTGATCGGGGAATGAACCACCTACGGGCGGCGCTTAGTTTACTCCAGATGTGGCGTATGGCATGCACTGTTTTGAGCATTTGTAAATGCTAGTTTTTGTGCTTTCTGACTTGGGTGTTCAGTCAGTCTTGTTGTCTTGTATATAGTCAGTCTTTTTGTACTGAGTCAGTTAGGTCTGTCTTGTTGTATCAAGTCAGTCCTATTGTATAGGAGTCGAGTGGTTCCGGGGGTGTTACCTCGGATATCACTATTTTGTTTTGTGTTTGTCTTTTTCGTTTTCTTTTGAGTCTGTTTCTACCGTGGAGCCAGTTACACCAGAAGATTTGAATGAAACAGCAGTGGTTTTTCATGCTTTTGTGCTTGTTCTTGCCCTAAGCCAGTTGTGCCAGAAGATGCGTTGAAACGGCAGTGCTTTTCACTTACTTTTCTGTGCCTTTTAAATCATTGCATTGACCTAAGTTTTTCATAACTTTTTTAAACACTGTGGTGAAAACAAAGAGGGAGGAATTCCTAGAGTTTTACAAAATTTGATCAACTGAGAGAAAGAGAGGCGTGATAAGCCCTTAATGAATGAGATTGTGCTTGTTAATGTGAGTACTGAGAAGGATCCTGGCTTGATCCATATTGGTTCTGCATTGTCTTCAGCCTAAGCGATTAGTCGCTTTCTTAAAAGATTTCAAAAAAAATGTTTTGAGCCGTCCTGCGAAGACTTGTGTGGAATCGCTCTTAGGATTGTGCAGCTTAGGATCGCTCTCAGCCTCGAGAATCGACCCCCTTACTTTCAAACCTTGAACTTAGATCCCGAATGTTCAAAGGTCAATCATGATGTGAGGCCTGTGTGGCTAGATTCGAAGTAGCGCTCGAACTAGAGGCAAGAAAGTCAGATCAAGAAGATCATATGTCATCAATAGAAGCTTACGAAGCTAGATCAGAAGCAACCCTCGAACTAGGGGCAAAAGAATTTCAAATGTGCTTGAAGATTAAAAAATTGGGACATTTCTCAAGCTAACGAAGATTGGCAAGAATGCCAAATCCCAGATGGGAGGAAAGAAGAAAGTATTACTGAAGGACAACCGAGTTCCTATCCACAACACTAGGGGCAAATTCAGTTCCATTGGATGGACTCCTACATCATCAGCGAACAACAGCTATTCTCCTGGATTCAGATGACTTCAGGATCTCAAAACCATTTGACATGGACAAAGCTACACTTTTACCCTTGAGAGGGTCGCTGGGCCAAAAACCCGGAAAGGCGACCCAGGCAAAAGTTAGAGCAAGAAAAAGAAGAAAAAGTACAAAAAAAAAGAAAAGAAAAAATACAAAGATTGAAAAGAGAAAAGATGAAAAAAGAAGAAAAGAAATGAAAAGAAATAAAAAAAATGAAAAGAAAAGAAGAACATAGCTCACAAGGTTGAAAACCCAGAAAGGGCGGCCTTGGCAAAAGTTAGAGCGCAAAAGGAGAGGTTAATACCCGAGTGTACCTTAACCCGGACCTACGTAAGGCTTGATTCACGTGTTTGGGATACGTAGGCAACTTCATTCTAAAGTCCATCCATAAACACTTCCAAATCGATTGTGTCCATGTAATGGTTCCGATCATCTTTGTCTTCTCTGTATCCAAGAGTTCGGTTGTGATCTTCATTATGAGAATTGGTTACAATGTGCTGCGGTACTATTCAAACAAGGGGCAACTTTCCATTGTAGCTTAGTGTGCTGCAGTACTATTCAAACAAGGGGCGACTTCCTGTTGCCATTCAGTGTGCTGTGATGCCATTCAAACAAGGGACAACTTTCCGTTGCCATGCAGTGTCCTTTAGAACAAGGGACAATTTTCCATTGTTTTGGATCTGAGGATGTGCATCTCAAGAGTAGGTTCCGTGCTCATTGAGCAGTGGCCGTTTACAAAAATAGTTTTTGAGATTTTTTAATGAAGTTGACTAATTTTCTGAAAATTATTCCATTTTTCGAAAACTGGACCATTTATTGGACCGAAAAAAGGAAAATTTTCAGTGCTCACAATCTAACTTGCATGATTTTAAATCAGAAAATCAAACAAGCATGTTAATCGAATTCTCATATTGATTAAAATTGTTTTAGTGGAAAGCCAAAACAAAAAATGGTCAAAATGATGATCTAGGGGCACAGTTGAGTCAGGTGTTCTGTCTTTTCCCCATTGTCAACATACTTGCCAGAAAGGGCACTCTACCTGCCAGAAAAGGGCACAACTAAAGCTAACAACAAAGGGCTGAACGCTCTCAACATCCTCCAAGCAGCAAGGTATCAAGCCAAGTGCGAAGCACAAAATGGAGTGGATCAGGATATTCCACTCCCTCATCTAGACAGGTCTGATCACATCCATACTAGCTAAGGGCGTCGTCAACCGCTGTCAGTTATAGATCTGCTTCACACCCTGTCACAATTCCTCTGTGCGAAAGTTCACTGCTGTGAGCAGAAGAAAAAAAATCTAACGGAATGCTAGGGGCGAGAGCCCGCAACATCTTGTTTATCCATCAACCACCCAGGGGAGGGATAAAAAATGAGAGATTGAAGAATAGAGAGATGTGCGATGAGAAAAAAACTGAGAAAAGGGCTTTTCAGAAAACAATAGATTGAGTGTCAGAGTGATGCGAGAATCACAAATAAGAAAAGGGTGGGAAACAATACCCGAAGAAACTGGCTCCTCGCGAACTGAGAGGTCTCTTGCCATTGGAATACGTCTGAGTGTCGTCTCTGTTGTTTTGTTTGTCTCGATTCTTGTTTTGAGTCGTTTCGAGTGTTTCTCGATATGTTTAGGTTGTTTACCTTTTTTTTCCGTTGTTGAGTCGTAGTGCGCTGTGTTCAGTCGTAGGCTCAATATCCGGTTAAGAACTCATTTCTTAATTTCAAAATGAATCGTTTTGTGCTCAGGAGTGCTGTGTCGTTCTCCACATTTGTGCAAAACAAGATTTGTTCTTTCATAAAAACCGCAGGGTTCAACCCAGGTTATGTGAGAACAGTGAAACCAGGACCTATTTGAAGCTATATGGGTTACGGGCTGCGAAGCAAAAGAAAAGAGGTAAATTTTGGATCATCAGAGTGTGTTTCAACTTCTGCAAGTCCCGTCATTGCGTCTCGTGCGTTTGGAATGAGCTGTGTGTTCAGAATAAGCAGTGTGCTGTTATGGGCTGTATGTTTAGAGTAAACGGAGTACAGTGTTATGAGATTTGTGCCAAATAGACCGAATACTGTGTCATGAGCTGTGTGTTCGGAATGAGCTGTGTGTTCGAAGTGAACAGAATGCTGTGTTGACCATTTCCATGCCATGAATGGCGATCAGAAGTGCTCTCCCTAAGTACCGACCCCTGCTAGAGGCATCTTGGCTGTGTTTGCAATGAGTTCCTAGGAGATCAATTGCGATGGTGGAAACTAGAGTTCCAATTGCTGTTGCCTAGAACACAAAGGTTTGAAATTTCCGAGACTAAAGTTTGGTTTAAATACCCAGGGGTGTATCCCTAGCTTGAAATCTGTATAGAAGCCCCATAGGTTAAGGTAGCGGGTATGCATCTCAATTCTGGATACTGAACCAACCTAGTCTGTCACCCCGTTGAAGAATAGGGAAAGTTGTGAATGTGATCAGGATGGAAAATGGCATCCGTGGTTACCTCAGCAGATGTTGCTCCTTGTCAGCATTTCAGGACCTTTGTACTGCAAGTTGAAGGTAAGAGTTCGAAGAACACAAAGGAGAGATCCCCGTCAGAGTAAACGGTTCACCGCCACTCACCTCATGAGGTGCTTTCTAATGCGCCGCTTTGTCTGTTCATTGCATTCCTTAAACATCTTGCATTGTATTGCATTCTACCTATCATATTTCTTTCGTGAACGGTATTGTATGTACTGTTCATTCAAGGAAGTTCTAGTTCAGTTTGACTGATACCTTTCCTCTCGCGTTTGGCACGCGTTTGGTTTCCCTTTCCTTTCACGTTTGGCACGCGTTTGGTTGCCCTTTCCTCTCTCGCGTGTACTATGCTGAGAGGTTTTACCTTTCCTCTCTTGTGTGTGATACACTGAGAGGTTTACCCTTTCCTCTCTCGCGTGTGCTACGCTGAGAGGTTTTTCCTTTCCTCTCTTGCGTGTGCTACGCTGAGAGGTTTACCCTTTCCTCTCTCGCGTGTGCTACGCTGAGAGGTTTTCCCTTTCCCCTCTCGCGTGTGCTACGTTGAGAGGTTTTCCCTTTCCCTCTCTCGCGTGTGCTACGCTGAGAGATTTTCCCTTTTCCTCTCTCGCGTGTGCTACGTTGAGGGATTTTCCATTTTTCCTCTCTCGCGTGTGCTATGCTAAGAGGTTTACCCTTTCCTCTCTCGCGTGTGATACGCTAAGAGATTTTCCTTTTCCTCTCTGGCGTGTGATACGCTGAGAGGTGTGCCTTTCCTCTTGTTGCATTGTTATGCACGCTCTCTTCTTTTCGAAACACGGGGATACGTCCCTATGTTTCTCCCTCTTTAGTTTAGAGCATGTGGAATACGTTCTAATGCTCTTACCATTCTAAAACATGGGGATACATCCCTATGTTTCTCCCTCTTTGGTTTAGAGCATTTGGAATACATTCTAATGCTCGTACCATTCTAAAACACGGGGATACGTCCTTATGTTTCTCCCTCTTTGGTTTAGAGCATTTGGAATACGTTCAAATGCTCGTACCATTCTGAAACACGAGGATACATCCCTATGTTTCTCCCTCTTTGGTTTAGAGTATTTGGATTACGTTCCAATGCTCGTACCATTCTGAAACGCGGGGATATGTCCCTATGTTTCTCCTTCTTTCCGAAACGCAGGGATATGTCCCTATGTTTCTCCTTCTCTCCCCCTTTTCCTCACATGATTTCAGTATGTTTGGAATTTATCTCAGGTTGTGTCGTGAACACGCCTGGGCGGGTTGTTTTTGGACCTCCTCTCACAATTTCAGCGTGGTTTGAGTGTCACTTTTCCTCACACGATTTCAGCGTGTTTGAAATTTATCTCAGGTTGTGTCATGAACACGCCTGGGCGGGTTGTTTTTGGACCTCCTCTCACAATTTCATCGTGCTTTGAGTGTCCCTTTTCCTTACACGATTTCAGCGTGTTTGGAATTTATCTCAGGTTGTGTCGTGAACACGCCTGGGCAGGTTGTTTTTGGACCTCCTCTCACGATTTCAGCCTGGTCTGAGTGTCCCTTTTCCTCACACGATTTCAGCGTATTTGAAATTTATCTCAGGTTATGTCGTGCACACACCAGGGTAGGTTATTTTTGGACCTCCTCTCACGATTTCAGTGTGGTTTGAGTGTCCCTTTTCCTCACACAATTTCAGCGTGTTTGGAATCTGTCTCAGATTGTGTTGTGTACACACCTGATTGTTTGTTTTTCCTCCTCTCACGATTCCAGCATGGTTAGAGTATGTCCCCCATAGCATCTACTGTACTATCTATTTCATCGCACTATTTTGTGCATTGCATTTTATCGCGCTATTTTGCGCATCGCACTGTTTTGTGCACCTTACTTGCATTGTGCATTGCATTTTATCGCGCTATTTAGCGCATCGCACTATTTTGTGCACCTTACTTGCGTTTTGAATGCATTTTTTTCATCGCATTGTCTTGTGCATTCGCACTTTCTTGTGCACTCGCGATGTGCACCTTACTTGCATTGTGCATTGCATTTTATCGCGCTATTTAGCGCATCGCACTATTTTGTGCACCTTACTTGCGTTTTGAATGCATTTTTTTCATCGCATTGTCTTGTGCATTCGCACTTTCTTGTGCACTTTCTTGTGCACTGTCTTGTGCACTTGTTCTGTTTAGCGCATCGTGTTGTTTTGTGCATTCGCGCTGTTTAGCGCATCGCACTGTCTTGTGCATTCGCACTTGTTTGTGCAATTTACTTGCATTGTGCATGCATTTTATCATGCTATCTTGTGCACCTCCTCTGCACTTATTAGTGCATTGCATCATTCGCGCTTTCTTGCACATCTTATCCGCACGTTCCAACCGCATTGTTATGCGTCACACTTAGGTTGCATTTTCATGCACCCCTTTCCGCATTGTTATGCGTCACACTTAGGTTGCATTGTCTTGCACCCCTTCCGCATTGTTATGCGTCACACTTAGGTTGCATTGTCATGCACCCACACTTTGCTTGCGTTGTCACACATTTTTCACTTGCATTGCTATGCATGTGTCTAACGATATTGTACCTGTTGAGTTTCTTTCTTTTGCAGGCACGATATTGCATGTACGGTTCATTTGAAACTGGCGCGACTAGACGAACTGGACGGTATTGTATGTACTCTGTGTGAGACGTAGCAAGAATTGTATAATTCTCTTACATCCTTTCTACATGAGTTATAGTTTCGTTCTTATTTACTTGCTTAAACTGTTGCATTTATTGTGTATAATTGCTTCGTTACAACTTTCTTTGCATGATCATAAGTTATGTTCGGTTTTGTGCATGTGTTTTGCATCTTGCCCCTGCTTGTGGGCACATCTCTTTGTTATCTTGCCTGTTTGTCTAAGTCTTCGGCCTTGTCAAAAATGGGTCATCTCTGGGCTTTGACATTCACTCCCATCACTTATGACTTTCGAGTTCTGTCAAAGAGGGACAACTGTAGACACCCCATTTTTGACCGAGCTTAAGACTCAAACGTCATCGATAGAGCACTCGGTGATAGTGTATGTTGTGCTCGTTTCGAGTTTCCAGAGTTTTGGCCGAGTGCCTTGCCCTCGGGCCTCTTGACCCTTTGTGCTTCAGCATGGTTTGCGGACCAGGCCTTGTTTCTCTTCCCTGGAGGAAGGGAGTGGTCTAGTAGACCATCTCTTTGTGGTCGTAAACCACTTTTTATGGTCGTAGGCCACTTTTTCCGTTTGCAGACTAGTTTCCAATTTTCAGAGCCTTCAGCCGCGCGCCTTGTCTCGGGACCGCTTAATGTTCTCCGTTTGGCGTGGTTTTTGAACCAAACCTTCTTTCCTTGGCCTCGAGGGCCACTGTGGTTTGAGAGACCACTTTTGTAGTCGTAAACCACTTTTAGTGCTCGACAGCTAGTTTTCGAGGCTTCCGACTGCGCGCTTTGCCTCCCGAACTTTCGTCTTGCGTCCGTTTTGGTTTGTTTTTGGTACAAACCTTGTTTTCCTTGTTTGGAAGGTGGTACAAGGGTGGGAGACAAGTATTTCCCCTTGGAGACCACTTTTCCTCCTGCCAGCCAGTTTTCTGGTCTGACAATTGGTCTCCCTGATCTTTAGACCATCAAAAATGGTCGGCCACCACACCATTTGCTTGTTTTCATCCTCTGGACTCTCTCCCACCATGGCCGACCAGTTGTTGTTCTGAGAGACCACTTTAAGTAGCTGGCCGACCACTTTAAGTGGTCGGCTACTTGTTGGCACCTTTTTGGAGATATTTTCCTCCAGCTAGCACAGCTGGAGGGCACCAGAGCCATCCTCCACGTGTATGGAGGGATTGGTTTGAGCCTTAGCTTCTTGGAGAAGATTTTCCTTTTGTTCTCTATAAAAGGGAGGCTCCTCTTCCCTCCTCTAGGTTCAGAATTTGGAGGTTTGAGATATACATATAGCCTTGTATCTATATCTCACTTTTGTTCTTGTTTTGTGCCTTAAAAGTGTAGTTTTGTCTCACTTTTGTACGCAAACACACACTCAAACACCTTGCTTGTGTTGTTGAGGCTTCTTGAGGTTGTTTTTGAAGTTCTTGGACTGGTTTTGGTTCAAAAAATGTGCTGGAGTTGCAGTTGTAAAGGTGGTCTTCAAGGGTGAGTTTCTAACCCTTAAATCCCCCATTTTTGCTTAAGCTTTTAGCCCTTCTTGCATACTGTTTTAAGCTTAACTCTTAACTGGAAAAAGTTCTGTTTTTGCATGCTTAAGAAGTTTGTTTAAGGTCACTTTTCATTGGGGGTGAGCTACCCCCTCTTAGGCCTTGTTATGCCTTGTTTTAAGCCATCCCTTTAGGCTCTTGTTGTAGCCTTTGCATGACCTTTCTACCACTGAAATCTAGAGCATTTTCAGTGGTGGAAAGCTGGTTTTGGAGTCTTAAATAGGAGAGGGTCATCCCCTCTCCTTGTGTTTTGTATACTTGCTTCATATGCCTCATGATTGAGCATGTTTACTAAGCTTGTGTTAGCTTGTTCTTAGCATGTCTTTGGGGCTATTTCAACATGCCTTAGATCTGTTTTGATTTGTCTTAGTCATTCCATGCATGCCTTATACACTTGTAGTGTAAATCTTGCAAACTAACTTTGTTTGCCTCATGTTTGAGCTTGTCTTTCTAGTTGGTTTTGGGGCCATCTCAGTAGGTTTTTGGTGTTATTCTAACATGCCTTAGATCTTTTTTGTGTTGGTTTCATTGGCTCTTGCATGCCTAATACACTTGTAGTGTAAATTTCATAAACTAGTCTTGTATGCTTCATGAAGTAGCATGTCTTTCTAGCTTATGTTGAGTCCATTTCAACATGTTTTTGGTGATGTTTTACCATGTCATACCTCTGTTAGGGTTTGGGTTTGTCACCTATTGCATGCTCCATAGTGCATTTCCATGAATTAGCCTAACATGCATCATGCTTTAACATGTCATTCTAGCATGCTTTTGGCTTAACTTAAAGAAAGATTTTGTCCATGTTGTAACATGCTTTAGCTTTGATTTGTGTTGTTTTGGCCATGCATGACTTGCTTTGTGTAGCCATGGTTCAATCTAGCTTGTTATCTTTGTGCACCAAGTCCATTAGCATGCTTTACTTGGACTATTTGAATGATTTGGCATCATTTATTATGTGATTTCAGTCCATGTTTCATGATCATGTACTTGCATTTATCACTCATTCAATGCGTTGGAGGGTTTGCCCCTTTATGCCTTAACATGAATCATTGTGTATGCCTTCATGTCTTAGCTTCCGAGCCATGATTTCATTGTGTTTTTGGGGTTATCTTGCCATGATATAACTCTGATTTTTGTTGGTTAAGTCATTCTATGCTTGGTCTTAACGGGTGTAGTGTAATCCACCTTATTTGCCTTGTATGTATCATGCCTTATGCCCCTCATGCTAGCTTGTTTTGGCTTCCTTCCATGCGTGTTTTAGTATCATTTTAACATATTCTAGGACTATTTTTGGTTGCCTTTGCCATATCCTTCATGCTTTGTATAGCTATAGTGCAATTGGCCTTGCTAGCTTTGTGTTTTGTTGACTCATGCATGCTATCTTTGACCTATTTAGATGATTTGGCATCATTTAATACTTCATTTCAGAGCCTATAGCATTGCCATGTTCCCACTTCTTTCATGCTTTGAATGCCTTTAAGTGTTGTGCAATGTTGTCTTACTTATGGCCTAGCATGTATGCCATCTTGCCTAAGCCTTTGAGCCTCCAACTTAGCATGTTTTGGTCCATGTTTAGACCTACTTGAGCTCTGTTTATGGTTGGTTCATGCATATTTGCCATGTATTGCATGCCTCCTTTGTAGTCCTCTTTACTAGCTTCATGCTTTAGGACCTTTGCATGCTATACTTGTGCTTGTTTGAATGATTTGGCATCATTTCTTACTTAATTTCAGTACATTTAGTGTTGTTACACTTACATGTTTACCACTCCTTGAGCCCTCTTGAGAGTTGTGCTCTTAGGCCTAGTTGATGGGCCATTGCATTGAGCATGTTTGTATATGTTTTTGGTGGCTTTGTTTCATCATTATGGCCACTGATTTGGGCATGACTGTGGTCTATCCCCCTTTTAGTTTAAGTCCATTTAGCATGTTTACTTACATGTTGTTCGCATGCTTATTATTCATTGCATTGAGTATGCCACCTTACATTGCATCGTGCATGCCATGTGGTTATTTGCATTGTGTATGCCAAGTTGTTTCTTTGCATTGAGTATGCATGTCCCTAACATTGCTAAGTTGCCCTTGTAGCATTGCATTGTGCATGCATGCATTAGCATTGTTCGCATGTCATTAGCTTTGTTAAGTTGATCATGTCACATTGCATTGAGTATGCGATGTTGTTGTTTGCATTGTGTATGCCATGTTATTTGTTGCATTGCTGTTTGGAATAGGTATTAGTCCAAACACAAGAAATGAGGGACGTAAGTGATGAAACGTGCCTCAATTCTTGGTCGCCGACGATCTTGATCATACATGATAGAGTTCTAGGCCTTATGTGTTTACTTGTGCATTCATTTTCATATTGAATTGTGCAACTTTGCCTCTCGGCCATCATGCATCGAGATGCGTGATTGGTGGCCCGAGGGTCGGGAACCACACTCCCTTGAGCTTATGAAATGATAGGGAGGGTGGTTGTGCACACATATCTTGCAAATACATTGCCATGCCCTTTCTTGCTCTCTGTTGTAGCAAATTACAGTTTGGTAGCAAGAAGTGGTTGACCGACCAGTAAACCTAGTTGGCCGACCACTTTTTCTGGTTTTCAGCACAGAAAGTGGTCAGCAGGTGGTCTCCTTCCTCAACAACTGGTCGGCAACCCTCCCACAGGTTCCCATGGTGGAGTTTCAGCTTTCTGGAGCTTTGTGCAGTGTTCTGGAAACAATTGCAAACAGAGGCAAATTGGGGCATCGCGTTGGATTTTCGAACGAGGCGACCGGGCATGCATGCATTCTTCCCTCTGAGGGCCTTCATTTACTGCTTTATTTGGCTTCTTTGCTTAGCTAGATTAGGCATTGGTTTTGCACTTTAATAGTTAATGCGTTTAGCTATTTCAATTTGTTTTGTAATAATTAGTTAACTAGGATTAGTTAATTAGTTTGTTTTGTAATAATTAGTTTAATTAGCTTAGATTAGCTAGTTAGCTTCTTATTTGGTCCCTCCCTCGAGAGGGCACACTGTTGTAATAAGCGTGCATGTGTGTGATGCATGTCTTCCAACCCCCATTTCTTTCTCCCTTTTACTTAACCGCTTATGATGGTTAGTTTTAGGACATATTTCGTTTAGCATACCTTATGCTTGCATGCGTGCATCCATTCATCTGTTTTACATGCACCGAGCTCGGCGCATCATACTAACTGCATTGTATTTCAATTCCAAGTTGAATACATGTTATCAAGTTACATTTCATATGCCATTCTAGAATAACCGAGCCTATTTTAGTTGCATTTTTGCATGTGTTGCATTAGTCATCTTGACATGAACTAGGACCATGCATGATTTCTAACTAGTTCTTTGTTTTGGCTCGGAGTACACTGTGAGTGTTACGCTTTAGCATACCGCATGTGTGTTATTGACTACCATGAAAGCATGCTTGCCATGAGGCTAACTGCTTATTTGATATAGCCGCCTGAATGCTTGTGGGTGAAGGTTGGATTACTTGAATTGGAACAATTCATTGAATCCCGAATTTAGCCTACTTGCGAGTAGCAAACTTCAAACCATTTTCACAATACGAACATGCAATGTTTTGTTCCAAATTAGGCGATCTAGTCTATACTTGTATGCTGTGCGCACCACGTAGTAGATTAGCTAATTAACCGGAATAAGAGCACATGTGTTTTCAAAAACAAAATATCATGCTTCGTACAGGCCGATCCTTGATCGGGCGAGCGGGGGTGCTCATTGCATAACCTTCCCCTGTCGTACCCAAGTTCCTGAGCTAAGGCAACTTTGGTGATGACGGACACGTGGCCTTAGGCACGAGTCAGGGTTTCCTAAATTCCCCGAAAATAAGATATTTAGGTGGCGACTCTATATCTGGCAAAGCAGTCCATGTATGGCACTTCTCTATTAAAATCAGTTTTTCAAAAACGATTTGCCAGATTTGGACTCTTTGGTGATTTATCGGTCTTGCATTGCACTTTGCGAGATTAGATTCAGAACCGTGGCATTGAGTCCGAACTATAGTAGCTCAGAACAAAACGAGATTCGCGCCGCCTTCGCGAGCGCGAATATTGGAGAGTTCCCGGGAGCGCGTCTACAGCATAGCTCGATGACCAAGGGGTCAATGTGGGGAAGTGTTACGCCGGCCAAATCTGAATCATCGAAAGCAATGCTCGCAGCTTCATGGGGCCATTTTGCAAGAGTGAATTGCTTTGGGGGGCTAGGATGCGACTGAATTGTATGTACGGCGGAGGTCGTCGGCAAGCTGTATATCATATGGATTACGCCGAGCGGTGGTGAATCCTACCGTTGAGCAACTATTTTGGTAAGGTTGTTCTTTTGGACGTGTTGCTGGAGCCGACCGTCTTGTACCAACTCCTCAAGGTGATCTTTCAAAGCATAGCAACTGTTGGTATCATGACCGTGATCTTTGTGATATTCGCACCTCCTATCCCGTCTCCTCGTGCCGGAAGGTCCCACCATCTTGGGCAGCCATTTGAAGAATGACAGATGTTGAATTTTAGTCATAACCATGCTGATTGGCTCTGACAACTCCGTATATTTCTTGTCCGCACGCCTTGTGCGCCTGCTATCCACTTGAAGTTGTTCATTAGCTCGGTGGGAATATTGGTCATTTGATCAGCGCGAATCTCGCCTCTTGTCTCGTTTAGCCCGACTCTGTGGTTCAAGGCTCTGTGACAGTACAGAATTTATCGGCTGAACGATTTCAGGTGGGGCCGTCTTGCTGGCCTTGTGCTCGGCTTTGACCCGCAGGGCGTCATCTTCAACTTTGCAATATTCCTCAACTTTCTTCATTAACGACTAGACTGTTTTGGGGGGTCTTCTGGTCAAGGAACTACAGAGGGCACTATCAGGATGCAGCCCCATTTTAAAGGCGGTGATGGCCATGGAATCATTCTAGGCATCATCTATGAGACTAAAGCATTCCCAATAGCGCGCTGAATACGCTCGTAAGGTTTTACCTGGTTGGATTTGCATTGCCCAGAGAGAATCAGCCTGCTTCGGCTAGACCTCGTTGGTGATGAACCTTGCCTTGAAGGATTTTTGGAGTTGATGGATGCTCTTAATCGATGTCAATCCCAATTTATAATACCATCTAACGGCCAATGGTCCCAAATTGCTCAAAAATATTCGGCAAATGAAGGCCTCGTCGTCCGCAGGCAACGTCATTGCATGCTTATAATGGTGGATGTGATCAGTGGGGTCTGATTTCCCGTCGTACAGGGTGAACGATAGGGCTTTCAACTTTTTAGGTAGTACTGCCTTTACGATCCGTCGCACAAAGGGATTATGCTGGTCCTCTTCATTTGAGCCATTTCGTCTTCGCTTATGCTGTGCACGTGGACTCTCTTTGGAGGAACTGGTGGTTTCGACTCATCCTTTCTTTTTGGGTTCTGGAGATAATGAGTCAGAATCACTGTCACTATCTTGTCTCTGAACTCGAGGTCGTTGACCATCCTCTCTCAGAGGTCGTCCTGGATCTTGGCCTGCAGCTTGTTTGGATTTTGCCACTTCCAAGGCCAAATCCTAACAGAGGCGCTCGTTCTCAACGATCATGTTTTCCAACCTCTGTTCGTTTTGTTTCGCCTGTTCCATGATCGCTTGCATTGTCTCATGTGCTGAAGTCGAGGGTGAGGTCTGGGCAATTGAATCGAAGTTCAAGGCACGTCTTGCGGCGATATTCTCCGGTCCTAGCAAGTTTGTTGGAGTGAGGTCATCTCTCAGTGTGGTTTCATCAGTGACTATCGGAGGATCTTTCGTCACGCCCACCATGGATGTAGTTGAGTATTCCCACAGACGACGCCAATTATGGAGAAGTGGTTCGGAAATACTCTTTGGATCCTGTAGGATGCTCGTGATCCTCAGCTAGCCACCTGAAAATGAATGAACACTCCAGTCGGGGATGCCGGTATTAGCACTCTGACGGATAAATCAGTATATACTCTCTTGGTTGCTTGTAAGTTAAGTTTCTTAAGTTTTTTTCTCACCTCTTCCTTTTTGGTTGTTGTTCTTCTATTTATATACGCCCTTGGTCCTCAGGGTATGGCCCACTCTTAATTCGTCGTGTGATTGTTCATTTGGCCTTCCATTTGTTATATTCCTACTTCTATTCGGCCCTCCGCTCAACTGGCTTTACGACCGATTAGGATGCTCGGCACCTAGAACGTAAGAGACCAGCAAATATAATATATATCCTGATTTTGTAAATATGTACTCAGCCTATCTAAGTCCTCTACTATTCGGCTCCCACATTTACTATCCCTCATTAGGTTATGCTATAAATTATTTTTTAATCATAATTGAAAAAAATAATGGGTCATAATAAAATAAAATATAGGATATAATAAAAGATTTTTTTTCAATCATAATCAAAATAATAATCATAATTAATATCACAATCAATCCTAATTAATCTCATAATAAATTATAACCAAACCCTACAAATATCATAACCAATTCAACATATAGTACACAACTTTTGTGTAGTATAGTATTACAAGTTAGGGCAAACAGCGCATGCCATCATAACACTACACTAAGCTTTGTTTGGTTTTAGATTTTTTATTAAAAAAAGTACAAAAAGAAAAAATAAATTATAGAAGTCAATAAGACAAAATATCACATCTAAATAATAATTATTATACTTTTTCTCTCACAAAAGTCAAAAAAAAAATCATAAAAAACCTAACCTAACCAAACCAAACCAAATTAAAAAAATCCCAACAAAAAAAAAATAATAAGGCAAAAAAATCAATATAAAACGAAGAGAATAACTTTGTAACCCCTCAATTATCGGAAATCATGTTGACGCTTCTTGTCAGAAGTTTAGTGCAACGGTGAAATACCGATAATGTCCTCGTTTGAGATTTTAATTTTCATTATGTGAAAAGAATAGAGAAGGGCAAACAAATCTAATTTTAATTCTAGAAATACAAACAAACCTAGTGAAAAATACAAAAGATTTTTCCAATAGCAAATCTTCAATAATAAAAGAAACCTCTTCAATGAAAGCCACCACCCAAAAATCTATCCAATGAAAAACCCTTAAAACTTTTAAATTCCTACACACCAATATTGTTAATACAATAACCATAAAGGAGAAGTAAAACATAGAAATAGAGAGGGGGGCGAAGGGAAGGGAACCCAAATCTAGTGATTCCTCATCACACTAGCCCCTTTCGTCTAAACTATATCAAAGGATCCATTGATGGTAGATTTCTCTCTCTCTCTCTCTCTCTCTCTCTCTCTCTCTCTCTCTCTCTCTCTCTATAACGCCTTGAAATAAACATAATGTACCCATCTCATAATAACCAATAAATAGCAACATAAATGAATTAATAAGCTTTCATTAATCAAATTTTAATATACAAAAAGTGACACATGCGAAATACATTCATAAATAGTACATCTTGAATCTACAGCATGTGTTACAAGATTGTGAAAGGAAATGAAAGCTAAAAAAATATTCATATGCCTTAAAGACTTACATGTTTCCAAGTCAAGGTTTGGGTACATCAAAAGTGAGTCTTAAGCTCAATACAGATAAAGCCCTAGGTTTGTACAAAATTAAATACAAAACAACAATACTAAGCCTTCAATGCCACAGTTCTCCCGAGCGAAGTCCTTGGTGGAGGCCTATCACCGGTACTTAAAAATGATTTTTCCAACATAGAGGGAGCCAAAACCCAGTAGAAACACTACAGCACAATGTATAAATTTTAACAAAGCCATAAGGTTT
Organism: Camellia sinensis; assembly: GCF_004153795.1. Classification (NCBI taxonomy): domain Eukaryota; kingdom Viridiplantae; phylum Streptophyta; class Magnoliopsida; order Ericales; family Theaceae; genus Camellia; species Camellia sinensis. The sequence goes on from NW_021027508.1 coordinate 239,200, forward strand.
TGTGCATATGCAATGCCAGTACCAAAATATTTATAACCTTTTTCAAAAGTCGTGCTATGCAAGGTTTATATCACAATTCTCAAAACCATGCCCTTTACAATAGAAAGCAGGGGGAAATCTCAAACCACTACAACATTTCACAGATATTTCGTCTGCGAGAAACCGTCAAACGACACCTATGTAAACGTAGCCTATACAAGTGCTACTATTGTCATTTTACGGATATTTTGTCCGCGGGAACCAGCACCGATGTATACGCACGTTTTTCGGCACTTTCACCCTGAACACACAGACCAACTTGATTTGGTGATACATATCTTTTTTCCACATTCTACATTTTCAATGTATTAAATGACCAACAATGTTCAATGCACATGGATCAGAAATTAGTTTAAATTGACCTAATTCTCATGCAATTTCTACAACACTCATAGCTATCATCCACCGATAACCCAAAACAGATATCTTTAAACAGATAAATAAATTTCATTAAAGATATATTTTTCCAAGATCTCAAGGTAGGAGTGATAGTATATATCCAACTCTGCCATCATCATCAACATTACTTCAATTTCATAATTCTCAACATCAATTCCATTCTCTCTTTACAATCTCAAACATTCACATTTTAGGACAAAATTACTTTCTCTTTGAAAATCAATTTCAAAGTAGGAAATACCTCATTTCAGCATATATCAACTTCAATTTCATGCCCACAAGCTTTTCCAAGAAACCATTTGAAAACCCCTCATTTTCATTTTGATTTCAAACCCTAGGTTTTACCAAACCCCCCCTCCAAACCACTATAATATTTTGTAAGAGCAAATAACTAAAGTAAAACTTATACAAGAGTGTGAAGAATCCCTATCTCAAGGTTAGAAAATGATTGAGAGAGTGAAAAAACTTCAACAACGTCGAAACCCAACTTTGTTCGGATGAAAATGAAGCTCTAAGTGAGCTCTACATTCTTCTCAAAGGGAATATGATAGAGAAATCAATGGATCTAGGTGTTTTAGAAGAGAGAATGTGAGTTTTAGAGAGAGAGCGTGTAGATCTAGGGTTTTTAGAAAGTTTAGAGAGAGAGAGAGATAAATGAAAAATGATGTAAAAAGTGACTTTTACGGACTGATATACGTGCAAACTGCTCAAGTGCAAGAAGTGACACCCGAGCGTAAAACACAAAAGATATGACCACTTGAGCGTATAAAGTTGTTGCTCGAGCGTGAATTACAAACCCCCCAGTAATTTTACAGATAGAAGGCAATGCTTGAGCACAATAAGGGCCACTCAAGCCAAGACCGCTCGAACGCAAGAAGTTTTGCTCGAGCAAAGAATACCAATTCCCAAAAATTTTGTAGACCTACAAAAGTGATGAGAGTTCACAAAGACCACTCGAGCACAAGAAGTGACGCTCGAGCGTAAAAAAAAAATTCTAGGCAACAAGGTTTTTGAAAAACAAGGCACTAACCTCTTCCAAACGCAACCAACACAACCCAAAAGCCAATCACAAAGGGGTATAAGGGAAATAAGATATAAATGACTATACAAGGAAATAAAACCCGGATCAAAAACATCAAATGGTTCGGGTCCAAACCAAAATCGCTATAATCTCCTCTCCTTAAAGAAGTTGTCCTAGAAATTAAAACCAAACATTTAAAACTAAGTTTAAACCAATTACAACAATGATAATCAACTAATCCCATTATCATGACCCACCCACCGGTAATTCATTCATATCAACATGATAAACAAGTTCTCAATATTGAATATACAATTACATTTCCAAAACATATACAATGTTTACATTACATTAACATAACAAAACTCTTAAAACATGCTCAAGTACCAACAAATAGGTCCGGATACTTCTCACGAACTTCCAACTCAAGTTCCCAAGTTACTTCCTTAAGCCCGTGATATTTCCATAACACTTTCACCAAAGGAATTGTCTTGCCTTGCAAGACTTGGTCTTGAGTATCTAAGACTCTAACCGGTCTCTCCTCATACAAGGCATCCTCGTCTACCTCTAACTCAGTCCAACCAACTCCTGTGAGGGATCCAGCTCATATTTTTGAAGCATACAGATGTGAAACACTTCATGAACCCCGGAAAGTTGTGACGGCAAGGCCAAGCGATAAGCTACCTCCTCAATTCGCTCTAGGATCTCAAAAGGCCCAATAAACCTAGAAGACAACTTCCCGCTATTCCCAAATCTCATCAAATCCCGCCTAGGTGATATCTTTTAGAAGACGTGATCTCTTACCTCAAAGGACAACGGTCTCCTCCTATGGTCAGCATAGCTCTTCTGATGACTCTAAGCCGTAACCAACCTCTTGCGGATAAGTGCAACTTTCTCCGTCATTTCTTGGACCAATTATGGACCCAACATAGGTGCATCACCCACCTCGGCCCAACACACTAGAGACTTACATGGTCGGCCATACAAGGCCTCAAACGGTGTCGTGCCAATACTAGACTAGAAGCTATTGTTATTGGTAAACTCCATTAAGGGCAAGTGCCTCTCCTATGAACCCTTAAAGTCAAGAACACAACCCTGAAGTCTGAGGATGATATGCAGTGCTAAAAGTCAATCTCGTACCCAAGGCAGGCTTTGCCATGAACGAGCCGTAAAACGCGGATCTTTGTTTGAAATCGTTATAGGGACCCCGTGCAACCTCACTATGTGCCTAACGTAAAGGTCGGCTAGATAATCTGCCAAGTCACTCGTGCGCATAGGTACAAAGTGCACTGACTTAGTCAATCGATCAAATACCACCCAAATGGCATCATTACCTCGTTGAGTCCTCAAAAGAACCACAACAAAATCCATTGTGATATGCTCTCACTTCCACTCGGCTATATGCAAGGGTTGCAACAAACCTGTTGACCTCTAATGCTCGACCTTCACTTGTTGACAAGTAAGGCAGTTTGATCACATCCTTATTCATCCCTTTCTACCAAAATGGACGACTAAGATCGTAATACAGCTTTGTGCCTCCTAGATGCACCGCAAGGCATGAATGGTGAAACTCTCACAGTACTTCCTCTTGGCAAGACTTTGGCATGAAAGGACGGTCAAGGTATTTAACACTCGAGTTAGAATACACGTTCATGCCTTCTTTAGCTTTCCACTAGAGATCTTCTTCCGGAGGGTTTCTACCTCAAGATCACCCATTTGCACTTCTATCACTCGGCTCACAAGTGTAGGTTGTGCAATTACTGAAAACAAGGCTGCAGACTCAACGGACTTTCCAAGATACAAGTCAAACTCACCAATAGCATCCAATATCTCCCATTCATTAATGGCCATACTAGCTACCCTACTAATCGATTTCCTACTTAAGGCATCGACCACAACATTGGTCTTTCCTGAATGATAATGCAACTCAAAGTCATAATCTTCTATAAACTCCATCCATGCCCTCTGCCTCATATTCAAGTTGTTCTATGTAAACAGATATTTCAGAACCTTGTGATCAGAAAATACTTCAAACTTCTCACCATACAAATAATGCCTCCAAATTTTCAAAGCAAAAATCACAGCTGCTAGTTTTAGGTCATGAGTGGGGTAGTTCCTCTTGTGTGTTTTCAACTAACGTGAGCCATATGCCACTATATGTAAACAGATATTTCAGAACCTTGTGATCAGAAAATACTTCAAACTTCTCACCATACAAATAATGCCTCCAAATTTTCAAAGCAAAAATCACAGCTGCTAGTTTTAGGTCATGAGTGGGGTAGTTCCTCTTGTGTGTTTTCAACTAACGTGAGCCATATGCCACTACCTTCCCTTCTTGCATCAAGACGCTGTTAGGAATTAACCCTTCCTAACTAAGATCGATGAGACACGAAATAACAAACAAGAAAGAAATTAATGAATCAAACAAATCACACACACAAGAACACAAGGATGTTCACGGTTCACCCCAAAATAGGGTTATGTCCACGGCTATTGCGTTTTCACTATGATAAGAAAAATACAACTCTCTTTTAACCTAAAAGAGGCACCCCGTCTTCTATTTATAAGTATAGAATTACGGTTACATGGAAGCACATGAGAATTACGAAAGTATCCAAACCCCCCATTGGACCTAGTGTTTAAATGAACAGCAGGGTTGAGTTAACAGTACTTATCAGGGTCCACCAACCAACAATCTTCCACTTGGAACCTGATAACATAAGCTCTCCAGCATCTTCATCACATAGAGGAACGCTACAATAACTCGATCTTCCTTTATCAATCTTGAAGGCCAACTGAAGTTGCATATAACTTCAGTTTAGCAATGGTGAATGTCTTAGTCAACATATTTGCTGGATTCTTACTACCTTGGATCTTCTCAAGAGACAAGACTCAATCATCTACAAGTGAACGAATGAAATGGTATCGTAGCTGAATGTGTTTTGTCCTAAAATGAAAAGTAGGATTCTTTGCAAGATGAATAGCACTTTGACTGTCACTATGTAAAATACTTATCTCTTGCATCTTACCCAACTCTACTAGGAAATTTTGTAACCAAGTCATCTCCATCCCAGCTTCAGTAAAAGCATACTCAACATCTGTTGTAGAAAGGGCCACAATCTTCAGTAACTGTGAAATCTAACTCACTGTTGTACCACCCAATGTGTAAACATAATCAGTAGTACTCTTTCTATTATTCATATCACCAGCCAAGTCTGCATCAACATAACCATGTAACCTAATGACGGTTCATCTAAAACAAAGTGCCATGTCTGTAGTACCACTCAAGTATCTATGGATCCACTTCACTACCTCCCAATGTTGTTTGCCTAGATTACTCATGTACCTACTAACCACTCTCACTGCATGTGCAATGTCTGGACTAGTACAAACCATAGCATACATTATGCTACCAATAGCTAAAGCATATGGAATATGTTCCATATAAGCCTGCTCTTCTTCGGTCTTCAAAGACTGCTCTTTGGTAAGTCTGAAGTGGCTGGCCAATGGAGTGCTCACTGGCTTTGCACCATCTATGCTAAACCTCTTGAGAACTTTCTTAACATACTTAGCATGTGACAACTTCAAAGTACCATTTGCCTTGTCCTTGTGAACCCTCATACCAAGGATTTTGTTTGCAACTCCAAGATCCTTCAACTCAAATTGGTTAGACAAAAGTTTCTTCAATCTTTTTATCTCTTCAATGCTAGATCCTACGATAAGCATATCATCAACATATAAGAGCAAAATAATGTAACTTTTATCAAACTTCTTGAAATAACAACAATGATCTGCTTGACATCTTATAAAACTGCTGCTACATATAAACCCACCAAACTTCTTGTACCACTACCTTGGGGCATGTTTCAAACCATACAAGCCTTTTCGAAGTTTGCATACAAACTCCTCTTTGCCACGTGCCAAAAAACCTTGTGGTTGCTTCATATAAATTTCCTCCTCCAAATCACCATGGATAAAAACCATCTTCCCATCCATCTGCTCAAGATGCAAATCTTCAGCAGCCACAATTCCTAGCACCAATTTGATAGTGGTCAACTTCATAACTGGAGAGAAAATTTCAGTGTAGTCAACCCTTTCTTTTTGCTGAAATCCCTTTGCAACCAATCTGACCTTGTAATGTTTTCTCCCATCATGTTCTTGTTTAACCCTGTAAACCCACTTGTTGTACAAAGCTTTCTTACCCACTGATAATTCAGTCGACTCCAATGTCTGGTTCGTCATGAGTGAATCCATTTCATCTTGCATAGCTGACTCCCACTTAATTGAATCATCAACCTGCAAAGCCTCACCATAACTTTCAAGTTCACCCCCATCAGATAACAACAAATAATATAAAAATAGAGACCAACACTATGTAGGTTTAGACTCTCTTTCTGATCGTCTCAACTTAGGAGTAGGAGTATGTGGCTCAGTTTGTGGAATAAGTTTTTCAGGATTATTTTGAATCTTACTATTCAAATCACTCTCACTAATCTCTTCTAACTCAACATGCTCATGACAAGTAACAGATCTAGATTCAAATTCACATGCAGACTTATCCCTATCTTAATACATTATTTTCTCATTAAATATGACATCTCTACTTCTAATTATTTTCCGATTTTTATCATCCTAAAACCGATAACCGAATTAATCAATGCCATACCCAATAAAAGTAAATTTAATAGATTTCGGATCAAGTTTACTTCTATTAGCAGAATCTATATGCACATATGAAACGCAACCAAATACCTTCAAAAAAGAAAGATTTACCTCTTTACCGCTTCAAGCTTCTTCTGGTAACTCTCCATCAAGTGGAACAGATGGACCATGGTTAATCAAATATGCTGCAGTGTTAGCTGTATTTGCCCAAAACATATTTGGTAATCCGACTTGTATCCTCATACTTCTAGCACGTTCATTTAGAGTTCTATTCATGCATTTTGCAATGCCATTTTGTTGAGGTGTCTTTTAAACAGTCTTCTCCATTCTAATTCCACTTTCTGCACAATATTTCTTAAACTCATTGTCCTCATATTTTCCTCCATTATCTGATCTTAAGCACTTAATTTTTAGACCTGTTTCAGTCACCACCAAGACTTTCCACGTCTTAAAAGTTGTATAAACTTCAGATTTATATTTCAGAAAATAAACCCATACCTTTCTCGTTGAGTCATCGATAAAGGTAACATAGTATGATGATCCTCCAAGAGATGAAACTGGTGCAGGTCCCCACACATCTGTATGAACCAACTCCAATTCTTCTAACTTCGGTTTCCTATCATCCTTTGAAAAACTGACCCTCTTTTGTTTGCCGAAGATGCAATCCTCACAAAAGTCAATGTCCACTAATTTCAAATCTGACTGTTTCCCCTTAGATGCAAGTACCTTCATCCCTTTTTGACTCATATGCCCAAGCCTTTGGTGCCATAGATTTGAGTCTTCCTTCTCACCAACAACTGCTACTGCGTTCCTATTGTTCATAGTCATGTAAAGGGTGCCTTCTTTTTTACCACGAGCAACAACCATGTCTCCTTTGGCGATTTTCGACAAACCACCCATAAAGGTTACAACATGACCTTCATCATCAAGTTGTCCAACAGAAATCAAGTTTCTTTTCAAACCAGGCGCATGTTTGACATTCTGTATCTTCCAAACAAATTCGTTTGGCAACCTGATTGTCACATCCCCTTTACCTACAATCTTTAAAGGTTCATCATCAGCCAAATAAATCATCCCAAAATCACCACCAATGTAATTGTCCGTGATTTCCCTCTATGAAGTAGAATGGAATGATGCCCCAAAATCTAAAATCTAAGATTCAAGAGGGCTATCAATACTCAAGATCAAAGCATCGTAAATCTCCTCCGTTGTAGTACTAGCAGACTTCTGATTTTGATCACCTTTGTTCTTATTCAATGTCGGGCACTCTCCCTTTAGATGCCCCTTCTTTCCACAGTTCCAGCAACTTCGTCCCTCTCCAGTTCTTGACTTGCTTGTATGTTTGGATTTTGATCTGTTGCAGTTCGGGTTTTTTTTTCTGCTGATCTTCCTCTGACTTCTATATTCAAGGCAGAACCTGATGTTTCCCCTAATTCCCTCATGTGAATTTCTTCACTCAGAATTAAATCTCGAATATCATTGTAATTCAACTTTTCTTTTCTTGAAGAATTACGTACTGTCGTTATAGTACCATTCCAACTTCCTGGCAAACTAGATAGAAGAATCAAAGCCCTAAGCTCATCATCAAATTCGATAGATACAGAACTCAATTATGTTGCCATAATATTGAATTTGTTCAGACGCTCACCTACTAAAGCACTTTCTGTCATCCTTAGATTAAAAAATCTACGTATCAATTAAACTCTATTTAAGGCAGAGGGTTTTTCATACATGTTTGAGAGTGCCGGCATGAGACCCACTGTAGTTTTCTTATTTGCTCTGTTAAACGCAAGATTATGAGACAGCGTTAGCTGAATAACACCTAGCGCTTGGTGATCAAGAAGAGTCCACTCATTATCTTTTATTTTTTCTGGTTTCATCCCTGAAAGGGGCTCATATAGTTTTTTCTGATACAGATAGTCTTCAATCTGCATCTTTCAAAAGCCGAAGTACATGCTTTTGAATTTATCGATTCTAACCTTTTCGTCTGTAGCCATCGATCCCACTCAAACCAATGCTCTGATACTAATTGTTAGGAACTGACCTTTCCTAACCAAGATTGGTGAGACACGAAATAACAAATAAGAAAGAAATTAACAGAACAAACAAATCACACACACAAGAAACACAAGGATTTATGTAGTTCACCCTAGAATAGGGTTACGTCCACGGTTGCTGCGATTTTCATTATGATCAGAAAAATACAACTCTCTCTTAACCTAAAAGAGGTGCCTCGTCATGTATTTATAAGTATAGAATTAGGGTTATACAGAAGCACATGAGACTTACAAAAGTACCCAAACCCCCTATTAGACTCAGTGTTTTAGTGAATAGTAGGGTTGAGTGAACAGTACTTATCAAGGTCCACCGACCCAACAAATGCAACCCAAACCTTCCCGTGGCGTATCACAATATACCAAATAGCCCAAACCCCTCTTCGGAATAATTAACACTGGTACAGTGGTAAGTCTAACCTTAAGCTCTTTACATGATTTCTCACAAGTCTCACGCCACACAAATTTGATCCCCTTTCTCATCAATCTAGTCAACAGTGAGGCTAACATAGAGATATCCTTCACAAACCGATAGTAATACCCAGCTAACCCCAAGAAATTATGAATCTCAAAGGCATTCTTAGGTTGTTCCCAATCTTGTACTGTTTCTATCTTGGATGAATCTACAGTCACCCATTTCTTGGATATCACTTGGCCTAAGAACTTTACTTCTCTAAACTCGAATTCACACTTTTTCGAATTTACAGTACAACTTGTGGGCTCTAAGCAACTCAAGCACAACTTGCAAGTGTTCCTCCTCGAAGAGTGAGTAAATCAAAATGTCATCAACAAAGACGACTACAAAGTGATCTAAGAACTCACAGAAGATTCGGTTCATCAAATCCATAAACACATCTGGTGCATTGGTTAGCCCAAAAGACATCACTAGGAATTCATAATGGTCATACCCCGTACGAAATGCCGTCTTCTGGATATCTTCCTCTCTTACCCTCAACTGGTGATAACCTGACCTCAGATCTATCGTAGAAGAGCAGCAGGTCCCTTTCAACTAGTCAAACAAATCATCTATACGTGGCATTGGATATTTGTTTGTAATAGTTACCCGGTTCAACTTCTTGTAATTTAGACAAAGTCGTAATGTACTATCTTTCTTCTTGGCAAAGAGAGCTAGTGCTCTCCAAGGTGAAGTATTAGGGTGAATGAAACCCTTATCTAGCAATTCTTGGAGTCAAATCTTCAACTGACTCAACTCAGCGGGTGCAAATCTATACGGTGCCATAAAAATCGACGTCGTGCCAAGCACTAACTCAATAGACAACTTGATCTCATGATGAGGGGGTAAACCAGTAAGACCCTCAGGGAAAACATTGGGTATTTACAAACTTCCCTTGGCAATTCAACTCAGACTTCGCCACACTCACTACCCAAGAAGGTTGCAAGAAGACCACCAAGCTCACTCTGACCACGCAGATCATATGGCTATAAAACTCGATCGGCTCTGTCTCCCATGAAATAAAAATAGTCACCACTTAAGGCATATACAGTAACCCTCTGATGGTAACAATCTATGACAGTCGGATACTATGACAACTAATCCATACCCAATATAGCATCAAAACTCAACATGCCAATCAACACAAATGCAAAAACAAGCCAGCGACCGGCAACCTCTATCTCACAACCCCAACACCCCTGTTCCAAAATAATCTCACCGCTAATAGATGACTCTACACTGAGTGGAGATGCTAACCCTATTCTAACCCTAATGCCGATGCAAATGAAGACGAGATGAATGAATGGGATGTACCCGTATCAATTAACATATTGGCAATAAAATTTCATAATAAGAAAGTACCTCTCACAACTAAAGGTGCTGGCACTAAGTTTGGCATGGTAACAGCATACACACACCCTGGAAGTCTCTGTTTCACCGGCTCAATGCACTGACTTAGCCGAAGAAGCTCCCTGATTGGCCCTCAAGGCCTGTGCTAACTGTGCAGGTTGGTGGCTTTATGTCTGCCTCGAACCAGACGCATTAGGTGTGCCACCCAACTGAGGCAAAACCTCTTCAAGTGCTCTGCCTAGCCACATTGATAACAAGTGAGTGACTGCCCTCTCCTCTGACTCTGGCTATGGGAATGAACTGCAGATGAAACAGATCGTTGCCCTCCTTCCCTTTGTGGGCAAGCTGGAGATTTATGGCCTAACTGGCCACACTTAAAGCAAGTGAAATCTCTCTGACCATTTCTCCCAAAACCCAAACTCGGTACTAGAAAAGTGGACCTCGACTGTGCTCTTTGGGATTGCTATGGATTAAAACCCCTCTGCTTTTTATTGTCCCCTTGAACATCCTGACTCCTTTTGGAGCCTATCATCCGTTCTTCCTCTATTTGTATCACGGTCTCAAGATGAGCCGCTGACTCTACAAGTCGGCCGTAATCTTTAATCATTGAACTAGGTACCTTGAAAAGAAGCCCAGTCCTTAACCTTTTCTCGAACTCCATACAACGGCGTTCTTCTATCACCACTAACTCTGGTGCAAATCTAAAGAGGTTAGTAAAGGTTGCCTCAAACTCGGCGACAGGCATGTTGAGCTAGTTGAGCTTTGAGAACTGCTCCCTCAACTGCTCCCTGACCATGGGAGGTAAGAACTTGTCCTGGAAGGCGTTGACAAAAGCCTCCCAAGTTACTCCAATGCGCCCACGCGTATGCTTCCACCATTGACCTGCATCTCCCTTCAGCTGGAAGGATCCCAAGGTCACTCTTAGTCCGTCATCTTCGATGACAAGCATCCCAAATGTCTTTACTATCTGCTCTAGCCATTCATCCGCCTTCAGTGGCTCCTTAGGATCACCCAAAACTTGTCTGAATTAGATTGGAAGAACTCCCTCTTTAAGAACGACGGCCCTGCTTAAGTAACTTGGGCCTGGACTTGATTCTCATCTCTAAGAATGTCCATGGATACCCTCAAAGCTCCGATCATTTCATGGGCCAAGGTGCCCATGGCTTGTTGACCAACTAGTTCGGCCACATTGGCCTGACCAACCCCTTCTTCTTGCGCCAGAATCTCATCCGATAAAGGCACCTCATGCCTCCTAGGCCTACCACCCCTACAACTACCACGTCCATGTCCTGACATCCTAATGAAGGTAATAAAAGAGATTAGCACATTTACAAATGTGTCGAAGATAACACACTCACGTCCTAATGCGATGGAAAATAGTAATTCACTCCACATAAGCACGTAGTCACATAAACACATACGAATTTCCTTCCTAGATAATGATTATCCCGTCGTATAGCCAGAGTTCTGATTAGAAACAGCAGTGATCAAGTGCTCTTCTAATAGGACTTCTAGAAACCCGTAGGCCAAATTAATATCTTAGAAACTAAATCTCATACCCATATAACCACATAAGCATGTTATCACTTAAGCATTCAAAACATACAAATATCTCTATCAAGCGAGACAAACCCATTGTGCTAATAACTACTTTCCGTGTACCCAAAGTATTCAAACCCGGTACACTCTAATACTAATTTGTAACGCTCTGAAATAAACATAATATACCTATCTCATAGCAACCAATAAATAGCAACATAAATGAATTGATAAGCTTTCATTAATTAGAGTTTGATATACAAAAGGTGAAACATGTGATATACATTCATAAACAGTACATCCTAAATCTATAGCACATGTTACAAGATTGTGAAAATAAATGAAAGCTAAACAAATTCATATGACCTAAAGGCTTACATCTTTCCAAGTCAATGTTTAAGTACATCAAAAGTGAGTCTTAAGCTCAATACAGATAAAGCCCTAGGTTTGTACAAAATTAAATACAAAATAACAATACTGAGCCTTCAGCTCCACAGTTCTCCTAAGCTAAGTCCTTGGTGAAGGCATATCACCAGCACCTAAAAATGGTTTTTCCTACATAGGGTGAGCCAAAGCCCAGGAGAAACACTACAATACAATGTATAAATCTTAACAAAGCCATAAGGTTTTATGTATATGCAATGCTATTATGAAAACATTTATAACCTTTTTCAAAAGTTGTGCTATGCTAGGTTTATATCACAATTCTCAAAATCATGCCCTTTACAATAGAAAGCGGATGGAAATCTCAAACCAGTACAACCTTTTACGGATATTTTGTCCGCGGGAAACCATCAAATGGCACCCATGTAAACGTAGCCTATACAAGTGCTATTATTACCATTTTACAAAATTTTCACTCTAGACACACAGGCTAACTTGATTTGGTGATATACACCTCTTTCTCCACGTTCACCCTTTTTTTCTAAAAATCATATACATTTTTAATGTATTAAATGAGAAACATTATTCAATGCATATGGATGAGAAATTAGTTTTAATTCACCTAATTCTCATACAATTTCTACAATACTAATAGTTATCCTCCACCGATAGCCCAAAACAGATATCTTTAAACAGATAAATAAATTTCATTAAAGATACATTTTTCCAAGATCTCAAGGTGGGAGTGATAGTACATATCCAACTCTGCCATCATTATCAACATTACTTCAATTTCATTATTCTCAACATCAATTCTATTTTCTCTTTACAATCTCAAATATCCACATTTTAGGGCAAAATACCTTGCTCTTTGCAAATCAATTTCAAAGTAGGAAATACCTCATTTCAACATATATCAACTTTAATTTCATACCCACAAGCTTTTACAAGAAATCATTTGAAAACCCCTCATTTTCATTTTGATTTCAAACCTTAGGTTTTACCAAACCCTCTCTCCCCCCAAAACCACTATAATCTTTTGAAATAGCAAATAACTAAGGTAAAACTCATTCAAGAGTATGAAGAATCCCTACCTCAAGCTTAGAATATGATTGAGAGAGTGAGGAAACTTTAACAATGTTGAAACCCAACTTTGTTCGGATGAAAATGAAGCCCTAAGTGAGCTCTACCTTCTTCTCAAAGGAAATACGGTAGAGAAATCAATGGATCTAGATGTTTTAGATGGGAGAAGGTGAGTTTTAGAGAGAGAGAGTGTGTAGATCTAGGGTTTTTAAAAACTTTAGAGAGAGAGAGATGAAAAAGTGATGTAAAAAGCGACTTTTATGGATTGATATGCGCGCAGACCGCTCGAGCGCAAGATGTGACTGCTCAAGCGCAAAAAGTTATCGCTCAAGCGTGAAATACAAACCCCCAATAGTTTTTTAGACAGAAAGCCAACGCTCAAGCGCAATAAGGGCCGCTCGAGCCAAGACCGCTCGAGTGCAAGAAGTTTCGCTCGAGCGAAGAATACCAATTAGTAGTTTTGTAGACCTACAAAAGTACTAAGAGTTCACAAAGATCGCTTGAGCGTAAGAAGTGACGCTCGAGCGTAGAAGCAAAATTCTAGGCAACAAGGTTTTTGAAAAACAAGGTACCAACCTGTTCCAAAAGCAACCAATACAACCCAAAAGCCAATCTCAAAGGGGTATAAGGGAAATAAGACATAAATGATTATACAAGGCAATGAAACTTGGATCCAGAACATCAAATGGTTCGAGTCCAAAATAGAATCGCTATACTCTCTCATTCATAACGTAAAAACCCATCAATGATTAAATAGAAGATGCTTCCATAGGCGATAGAGGTATATGGCTGACCCTGGCTTAAGGCGAACAAGATAGCATCTTGGGCTCTTGAATTTCCTCAAATTTTAAGCGTGTCAAATAATTTTAACTCTTATGGTGTTAGTAGGTTTACAAATGAGCAATGTTAGAGACCCACAATGAAGCGGTAAGAGAGTTGGGCTCTATATCATTAGATTTGTAATAAATCAAAAATTAGCACATATGATGTCACACTACTGTTGATACAATTGTGGGTATTTTTGGAAATCTCAAATATTTTCCTTTAAGAATAAAGGTCCAAACCAACTACCAAAAGTCTTTGGAGCATCTCCTACTCTTCATTACTTCTTTTTTTAATTGTGGATGCGGCATGTTGAGGCACTTCTTCACTCATGCTGCTATCTACTGCCTAAGCGCTTAAGAGATTCGTGCTAAATAGCTTTTTGGATCATCAACGGTGCTGGCGTAGGTTTTTTTTCCTTCTGCCCAGCTCCCCGGCCTTATCAATTAGAAACCAAATCAAAAACTTAGTTTTTCGTCACACGAAACTCAACTCTTTGGAAACCGGTATTTTCAAAAGGATTGGCACTTTCCATACTTCATGGATGCAGCATCAACAAATTCACTCATGATCAAGTTACAGCCTAAGATCTATGACCATATTATGTTATCTATTCATATTTCGTTTATTCCATTAGTATGCTCCTAGGTACCTATAATTATGATTTGATTTTAAATTTGAGTAAAAATCTGATTTGATATGAACTAGTCGAACTCTTTTTTCAAATTTTCATCAAAACCTTTCTAACAATTTTTTTCAAATCCCAAATTTCCCTTTTCATCAAATTTGATGAAAAAGGTAATCTCCAATACTTTAATGAATTCAAAAAAATTATGTTCATCAAATTTTATGTTTTTAAATTTTGATCAAATTCAAATTTAATGAATTGTCATTTTGATATTAAAAATAAATAAATAAATAAAACCTTCTTTCTTAAAACCTAAATAAAAAATATATTTATAAATTTCATTCATTTTAAGTATAAATCGAATTACACTACCTTTGAATATATTTAGCATGGATGGAGATGATGAGTTCTAAAGAAATGGGGTTTGCTTGATTCTCTATTGAGATACTGTTGTGTAAACCTCTTTTTATTTATTATCTATTTATTTGTATATGCGCTCTATCTAGAAGATTATCCAGCCTTTTTTTTTTTTTTTATTCTCTCTCTCTCTCTTTTTTTTTTTTTTTTTTTTTTTTTGGTATTTGACTAATAGTTCGGAGATTTTTCTTCTTTGTAAGTTTTCTATCTAGAAGTTTCTGTTCCAGTACTCTATCTATTTGTAAATCTGGTTCACACCTTTGCTTTGAACAATTTTAGGTTCTAACGCAGAATATGACTTTCAATTTATAGATTAGTCACATATTTGAAGATTTCCTTAATCAAATTAGTTTTTGATGGGCTGTTTGTTTCAACTTGTACAAGTTAATTATAGTTTATTTTAATTTTAAAGTCTGTGTTAGACTGATTGATAAGTTTCTGTTTATAGATTATTGGATAAAAATAGTTTAAATAAGCTAAAAAAAATTAATCATATAAAAGTTAAGGGAGGGATATTTTTAACTCCTATTTTTTAATTAATTTTGCCTTAGGACTCTTGCCCCCTTTATCTCGGATTCCGATATCTTCGGAGATGACCTCGGCTTCTCCGAGATTACCTCGGCTTGACTACCAGGGCACGTGGCACCTCGGCTGACACGTCGACGTCACCATGCCACGTGTTGGTGTTCAGAAAATATATCCCCACAGATACAATTGTGTGTTTGGTAGAGGTGGGATCAGATTCACACGTCCTTGATCCTTTATAATGATCCCAATGAGTCAATTAAATCATAACTAAAAATCATAACTAAAACTATTTGAAATATAATTAAATTAAATATAAAAATAATTATAACTGAAATATATAATACATACTTTTTTAAAAATATTTTTTATGTGTATTATAAAAATTCACAACAAGAATATGCACCAAACATAGTTTTGTCTTTTATGTTTCTAAAATTATTGGTAGGGACGAACACAGTATTAAACTAAAATTATTAGTAGGGACGAGCACAGTATTAAACTAAATCCATATTCCATATGAGAATGACTTTGACTTTGACCACAAAGACTCAGGGAACCAGGTGGCCATGGCACGCACCAGATGTTTGATAATTTAACCCACTAAAGAAAAGGCCAAGAATTAGTGAAGTAGAAAGGCAACATTATGGGTGATTATTGGATTTTTTTTTTTTTATTACAGTCACGTAATATTTTATAATATTATAATTGATAAAAAAATATGAGATATTATAATTTTGTATGAATGATTGAGAAGTATGAAGAGATATAGTTAATGATGATTAGTGAAATAATATAAACACGAGATATTTCAAGACTACTTAATAATTTTTCACATTTTATGAGAGCCACCCAATCTAATAACAGATTGATAATATCTGTTCTTAGACCAAATCAGAGATTAATAACCACATAATTAATCATATAATAAAATAATCATTAAATGACTATTTCACTTAGATTGCTTTCTACTGCATCTTCTGTCACTACGCGGGTGTTTTGTATTGACTATAACCGGACCGGTCCTAGATAAGATTATCGCCTTGAATTCCTAAGTGCCCAATCCAAATTAAAAAGTTGATTGAAGTAGTTAATTATTAAAAATGATGAATGATTATTTTTTAAATGTATGAATTATTTGTTAACTATATCAGTTATTATTGTGAACGAAGTTTTATGAAGTTAAAGTTGATCAAATCTTACATTTAGTCAATCAAGTCACAAAAATTTGAACGAATTAATTATATTATCTACTGAAAAGAATATGGCAAATATGTTATAATATGCAAGTATAATTTGTAATTTAACATTTAAAAATACAAGAAGAATAATATTTATGTGATATTTTATTGTAATATGTTTATTTTTTTATTTGGTATTATAAATTTAAATTTTGTTTTATATATATATATATTGATTTTCTAAATTATAAAGCAAGGAGAACATATTTTTAACTTTTTGTATCATTGTAATGAGCTTTTCATACATACTACCTAAGAAAATTTTAACATATAATTTTAATAATTACATACGTAACAAGACTTTGTGTGAATACTAGCAAATAAAAATAAATAAATAAAAATGCAAATACTTACGATTTTGCCCATAAACTCTTTTTGTTATCGTTATGTATAAAGAATCTTATTTTGAGAATTCGCCTAGGACTCCCAAAGAACTCAAGATTGCACTTGGATACAACACAATTGCAAATAATATTCTTTTTAATACTAAATTTGTGTCAATTTTTGTGGTTTTTTGTTTTTTTTTTTTTGATAGGAGAATAGTAACAATCATTGATAAATATTTACATAATTGAATAGATGACTAACCCACAATAATTAAAAAGTCTAACAACTAATAACTGAAAACCCACCTAGCACAACACAACTAACTCACCAAGCTCAAACCCAACAACTACATACAATTAACCCCCATAATAAAAAAAACCATAACACTATGAAACTTCTCTCTATAGGAGTTGAATCCAATACCTCACAGGACAAACGGATGATACATAACCACTAGATTAAATATCCGAATTTGTATCAATTTTAATGTTGTCAGATATAGTTTTTGTTTTCTCATTGGATAGTGTGGAGACATAATTTGAGTTGTCCACGTGGCCTAGGTGGTTAGCCAAAATACCACATGGGAGATTCCTAATTCGCCAAGGTATGATTAAACCACATCTGAATTCGAGATGTTCAAATAAGGGATTAGAGTCTTAGATGATGACAGAGTCTCTATTTGGGTAAGGTTGGACTCCTGAGATAGTTGATCTTAATCCAAATAGGAGAAGTCTTAGATAAGTGATATCTTTGTAAATGATAGAATCCTGTAAAGTGATACTTCTAGGAGATGAGGGCACTGTTGACTATAAAAAGTAAGGTATTCCCGTGGGTCTAAGGTATGTTTTTTTGTTATGCATTGTTACTTGAGTTGCTATCTTTGTGAGACAAGTTGACTGATTTGATCGTTGGAATGCTCTTGGGTGGACGAGTTATCGTGGTATTTCTTACTCTCTTGTTTGCATGTGCTGGCTTAATCTATTCTGCCATGTGCTCTCCAGCTAAGTTTCTTAGATCTCTGCAGAGACGTCTGTTTGGTTGTGAAGTCAAAAACCAACACCTACAATTTGGCGCTGTCTGTGGAAACTTAGTAGGAATAGATGGCCAACATCCAACAATGAAGACAAGAAAGATCATCTTGATTCTTGATTCATGGTTCTTTGTTTTTGACGAGTGGACATTTGAGTCCTTATTTCATGAAGTCGACGAGTTATGATCTCGACTAGAAGAGTGTCTCTAGCATGTTGTTTAACAGACATATTGGAAAATTGGACGATATAGGTTCTATTACCTTGTCGAGGTAATAAAACCTAGGGGGCATTTGTGGGAACATAATTTTGAGTTGTTCATGTGACCTAGGTGGTTAGTCAAAGTGCCACGTGGGTGATTCTGATTGGCCGAGGTGTGGTTAAACCACATCTGAATCCGACATGTTTGAATGAGGGACTACAGTCCTAGATGATGACAAACTCTCTGTTTGGATAAGGTTGAACTTTTGAAAGAGTTGATCATAATTCAAATAGGAGTCTTGGATAAGTGATATCCTTGTAAATGATAGAATCCTATGAAGTGATACATCTAGGGCATGAGGGCACTGTTGACTATAAAAGTAAGACATTCCTATGAGTTTAAGATATGCTTTTACTTGTGTACTGTTATTTAAGTTGATATCTTTGTGATAAGTTAACTGACTTAATCATCGAAATGCTCCCATTGGTATTTCTTACTCTCTTGTGCTCATGTATTAGCTTAATCTATTTTGCTATGTGCTCTCCAGCTAAACTCCCTAGATCTCTGCAGAGATGTCTGTTTGGTTGTGAGCTCAGAAATCAACACCCATAGCTAGCATACGGTCGCAAAAAATTTTGCGATTAGTTTTTTGACCGCCATTACACCTTAAATGTATTTTTTTTTAAGCCCAATTGTTTGCATTAGCATCTTCAATGTCAGAAACATGAGTAATTTTTTATATGCAAATAGGATATATGTCATGTGATACCTTCTATTATTGTGATTAGTTTTGACAGTAATGTCCACTATATTTATGTTGGGTGTTTGCAGAACAATAAGGAGCATATACATTTATAATTGATGGAAGATAATGTTATATGATACTCTATTGACATACAAAAATTTCTGCAGAAACAATCATAATGTTTGGTTCCATTTTCTTGAATTATTTTTCCAAAAAGTGATTTGAAAACTTTATTTTAAAAAAGGAACTTTGTTTGGCTTCAAAAAAATGCATTATTTAAAATTCAAGTTTCCCTCCAATATAAGGAGAAACAATTTAAAAAAATATATTTTGTCACATCAATAAATACTTCTATGTTAGTTTTTAAAAAATTTTATCCGGTTTTCAAAATAACGAAACAAAACTCTAAATTTTCAAAAAAATAAATTTAAAAAGCAGAAATCAAACATAATGACTAATTTTTGTGTTCAGTATTTTTGTAACGACTTGCTATTTTGCGGTTACGAAAAATATTTTTCTACGACCATTGATCCCACCAGCAAAAAAACGTATTATTTACATCGGAAAAAGAGAAAATGTTGAAATGTTGAAAGTAAGAAGTCCTTTCTTCTACTAGTGTTTGTGATTGATTCTGCATTCTTGGATTTATTGATCAAAAACTAGTGGATGGCTTGCAAAGATGACTCCCATTGAGGACGTTTGGTTGTGACTGTCACAATAATGGTTCTCACCTTAGAAATGGATTTTTTTGTGTTGTCAGAAAGGAACCTCTAAGAAAATTGTGTCCATTGCTTATGGAATTCCTCGACAATTGATTAATGCACTGAAAGTGTTGCTACTTTAGGAATCAGAGAAAAGTAAATTTTGTAATTGGAAAAATTACACTATGTCGCTTTTGGGTCATTTTCTTATTTTAATTTTTTAAATTTATTTTTTATTATTTTGATCTTTTATATTTTATTTTTTTAAAATTTACTTTAAAATGAATTTTTATTAAAAATAGACAGAAAATGATACATTAACAATTACGTAATATATAAATATTTTATTATATATAACTCACATCTCTAAAATAAACTTAAATTCTAATATAATAATATAATTTTTTTATATTATATGATAATTATTATGACATTTTATGTCTAATTTTAAATAAAAATTAATTTTAAAAGTAAAATAAAATAATTACTCAAATATAAAAAGGACAAAATGTAATTTACCTTTCGTAATTTCTTGAAAAGTATTCAAATTGACTCGTCAAACACTAAAACCCCTGATGTCATCTAACGACAACAACAATGATGTAATTGACAAAGAGGGCAATCTAACACAAGCAATAAGTCTACTTGCACACAGAAGAAAATTGCACATAAAAATCAATTGTAATTGGTTCACTTCATTTTTTTCTTTTTCTTTTTCTTTTTTTTGGAATCCAGCTCCTCTCAGTTCATAGTAGATTGGACCGTTTGGGAAAGTCTATAGTACATTTTGTTTAAAAAATGTATGGTACATAGAAAATCAATGGTTCAGATTGAGCCACATCATTAAAAGTGACCTGGTAAGCAGGTCACTTTTTATAGTTATGAGCCAAAATCATATTTGTTCATAACTAAAATCAAATTAATCATAACTTAGTTATGAGCTCTCATCACATATCTCATAACCACATCTCATAACCAGTACCATTTTGTTGATAACCAATATCATATATTTCATAACTACAATCACATATCTCATAACTACATCTCATAACTAACACCATTTTGTTGATAACCAATATCATATATTTCATAACTACAATCACATATCTCATAACTACATCTCATAACTAACACCATTTTGTTGATAACCAATATCATATATTTCATAACTACAATCACATATCTCATAACTACATCTCATAACTAACACCATTTTGTTGATAACCAATATCATATATTTCATAACTACAATCACATATCTCATAACTACATCTCATAACTAACACCATTTTGTTGATAACCAATATCATATATTTCATAACTACAATCACATATCTCATAACTACATCTCATAACTAACACCATTTTGTTGATAACCAATATCATATATTTCATAACTACAATCACATATCTCATAACTACATCTCATAACTAACACCATTTTGTTGATAACCAATATCATATATTTCATAACTACAATCACATATCTCATAACTACATCTCATAACTAACACCATTTTGTTGATAACCAATATCATATATTTCATAACTACAATCACATATCTCATAACTACATCTCATAACTAACACCATTTTGTTGATAACCAATATCATATATTTCATAACTACAATCACATATCTCATAACTACATCTCATAACTAACACCATTTTGTTGATAACCAATATCATATATTTCATAACTACAATCACATATCTCATAACTACATCTCATAACTAACACCATTTTGTTGATAACCAATATCATATATTTCATAACTACAATCACATATCTCATAACTACATCTCATAACTAACACCATTTTGTTGATAACCAATATCATATATTTCATAACTACAATCACATATCTCATAACTACATCTCATAACTAACACCATTTTGTTGATAACCAATATCATATATTTCATAACTACAATCACATATCTCATAACTACATCTCATAACTAACACCATTTTGTTGATAACCAATATCATATATTTCATAACTACAATCACATATCTCATAACTACATCTCATAACTAACACCATTTTGTTGATAACCAATATCATATATTTCATAACTACAATCACATATCTCATAACTACATCTCATAACTAACACCATTTTGTTGATAACCAATATCATATATTTCATAACTACAATCACATATCTCATAACTACATCTCATAACTAACACCATTTTGTTGATAACCAATATCATATATTTCATAACTACAATCACATATCTCATAACTACATCTCATAACTAACACCATTTTGTTGATAACCAATATCATATATTTCATAACTACAATCACATATCTCATAACTACATCTCATAACTAACACCATTTTGTTGATAACCAATATCATATATTTCATAACTACAATCACATATCTCATAACTACATCTCATAACTAACACCATTTTGTTGATAACCAATATCATATATTTCATAACTACAATCACATATCTCATAACTACATCTCATAACTAACACCATTTTGTTGATAACCAATATCATATATTTCATAACTACAATCACATATCTCATAACTACATCTCATAACTAACACCATTTTGTTGATAACCAATATCATATATTTCATAACTACAATCACATATCTCATAACTACATCTCATAACTAACACCATTTTGTTGATAACCAATATCATATATTTCATAACTACAATCACATATCTCATAACTACATCTCATAACTAACACCATTTTGTTGATAACCAATATCATATATTTCATAACTACAATCACATATCTCATAACTACATCTCATAACTAACACCATTTTGTTGATAACCAATATCATATATTTCATAACTACAATCACATATCTCATAACTACATCTCATAACTAACACCATTTTGTTGATAACCAATATCATATATTTCATAACTACAATCACATATCTCATAACTACATCTCATAACTAACACCATTTTGTTGATAACCAATATCATATATTTCATAACTACAATCACATATCTCATAACTACATCTCATAACTAACACCATTTTGTTGATAACCAATATCATATATTTCATAACTACAATCACATATCTCATAACTACATCTCATAACTAACACCATTTTGTTGATAACCAATATCATATATTTCATAACTACAATCACATATCTCATAACTACATCTCATAACTAACACCATTTTGTTGATAACCAATATCATATATTTCATAACTACAATCACATATCTCATAACTACATCTCATAACTAACACCATTTTGTTGATAACCAATATCATATATTTCATAACTACAATCACATATCTCATAACTACATCTCATAACTAACACCATTTTGTTGATAACCAATATCATATATTTCATAACTACAATCACATATCTCATAACTACATCTCATAACTAACACCATTTTGTTGATAACCAATATCATATATTTCATAACTACAATCACATATCTCATAACTACATCTCATAACTAACACCATTTTGTTGATAACCAATATCATATATTTCATAACTACAATCAAGGGATTGGTTATGAGATGTGGTTATGAGATATGTGATCAATAGTTATGAGATATGTGATATTTGTTATGATCAAAGTGGTGTTGGTTATGAGATATGTGATTATGATTATGAAATATGTGATGTTAGTTATGACTAAAATGGTGTTGGTTATGAGATGTTGTTATGAAATATGTGATATTAGTTATGAACAAAATGGTGTTGGTTATGAGATGTAGTTATAGCTAAGTTATGATCAATTTGATTATAGTTATGAAGAAATATGATTTTAGCTCATAACTATAAAAAGTGACCTGTTTAGCAGGTCACTTTTAATGACCTGGTTATGAAGTAATATGGTATAAGTAAATAATTGAATATAACTAAGTTATGAGTTAATATGGTGATAGTTATGACTAATATGGTATAGGTTATGATATAAAATCATATAAGTTCATAACTAAATGTATGGTACACCTAAATGTACCATAGCATCACCCTGGACCGTTTAGTGTAGATCTTGAGGTTTGTTATAAGTCTCGTTTTGGTAATTTATTCCGATTATTTTTGAGTCTTGATATATTAATCATTTATAAAAAGTTTAGATTGATCTAAAATGTAATTGTGAAAGGTGAAATTTTCTCCACAAGAAAAGCGAGATGGCGTGTCCATTTCTTCACTCTGTCAAGATAAACCAAAACGTTAGTAATAACCTTCGATCAAGATAGGTCGGGAGGACTCTTTGATGGTCAAGTCAGTTAACTGTTTGGCCATAATAATCTGTATGTAAAAGAGAGTTATTGGGTTACCTCTGGTATGTCCTCTATGCTTATCTTGCTTGGCCTTTTATAATTACCTAACTTGAATCTCATTCGTTGGATCACTATCCGATTCGAGGATTCTACCTTTACCTAACCCTATTCGAGCAAGTGGCCAGGTTGCTTTTATCCTTCATCGTTAGATTATCATCTTAGAGACGGCTCATATTATGTCAGATCCTAGTAACCAATTTGTCACACGTTGTATCCTTCGGATCAAGTTGATTGGACAATCTTGTTGTCTATTAGGCTTGACCTATGTTCATGTATTTTCTGTCACGTGTTTCTGCCATTAGATGAAGTTTAATCCAACGTCCTTCTTTCATTCTGTAGATTTCTCTTCTAGAAGGATATCTTTATGCTTGATTGCCCTTCATGCTTTCAAGCACATATCAGCTTTCTACCAGTTGTTCCTAATGGGCTCTTAAAAAGCTCATATGAGCCTTTCATTTCTTCTGGGTTGATGTTTAATTGATTTGTGCCGGAGCTATTATTTTATCCATCCACGGTAATCATATACTTTTATCATATATTTACAAAAAAATAAAAAAATAAAAAAATGAACGATAAATATAATTTTTAAAATAGATTGTTCTTTATTTTAACAATAAAATATTAAAATGATATGATACAATTGTTAATATTTTTATTCATATATAATCTATACATTAGGACATAAAATAACAAAGTGAAAAGATTATTCTGAGCACCATAGCACTTGAGACAAGCTAGATTCTTTTTTGTGAATTATTGCATTCGCAAATGCACACCGCACTCAAAAGTAGCAATAGCAAATCTTGAATAATGATGTTCTATTTACGGAAAATTAAATAATATCAAATACATGGAGAATTAAAAATGAATTAAAATAAGGATGGAAAGGTAAAAATAACTGCAAAAAAAAAAAAATGTGGTGATTTTTACTCTTTTGCCTCTAAACCTCTCTCATCTCTTCATTATCCTTGCCTTAACTGCCGTTCCTGTTGGCCACCCCTCCTCATCCTCCTCAGTCGCAAACCACCCCTTTGTCACTCAACATTGCCACTACCAACTCCACCCTTTACTCCCTCCACCATGCCAATTGTCCAATGCAAGGAAGATTGCGACAAGAGTAAAGAGAAAAAGAAAGAGAGAAGAGGGCATTTTTCTGATTTTATAGGGCCTTGCTGTTAAATTGGTTTTCTAGATGTTCACAAACTTTGGATAGAGTTAATCAAGCTAATGCCAGGGTCCAAACTGTAGTCAATGTACCATGAACACACACAACCCATGTAACATTTTTTAGTTGAAAAGGGCAAGAAATCATCTTGCAACAAACTGCACAAAATTCAAAACTTTTGGACAGAATTATTTGTCTCACTTGTAAATAAGTACCAATCCGGATAAAGAATTCAGGTTGTAATGCCCAATCTGGATAAATAATTACTTCTAATAACATCTTCAGTTGTTGAAAATAGATTTAAACAGAGACCTGAGGATAAGATTCAATACCTTAAGTTCAAGTTTCTCAAAAGATCACTGGAGGTTTGTCTAGGTGTTAACTTTAGATTCCCGGCTGTCTTGATATGAGGCTAAAAAATAAAAAATAGACAAATAACAAAAACAAAGAGTAGATTGAAAAACATAGCCAAACCCGACAACTTTGTTTAGACTTCCAAAGTCATGCAGTATTGTTCAAGTTGTTTTCGGATAAATTGATTACCTCCATCTTTCAAAGCTTCAATGGGCCGATGAGTTGCCCCACTCAAGTGACTTTTGTAGAGGTAAAACGGTGTTGTTAAAGTCTTCAGTAGAAACAAGTTACTTGGATTGGTACAGTCAAGTTCTTGTTTGTCAAGTCAGATTCCTGGAGCTCTCTTAAATTCTTGATTGTTTTTGGGATTTTTCAATCTTTGATGAAGAGTTGAAGAGTGGTCTTAAGAGTATTTTTTGGACAGTTGAGATTTAATTCTATAAAAGTTAAGGGTGAAATAATTATTTCACCTTCTAACTTATAAACCTTAACCCGAGCACTTTGAGATCACTTCGAGAAAAATTACTCTAAAAAAGATTCTGACTATTTTTAGGTGGTCCATAGCTAGCAAAGTTGAGGTTTGGAGTAGTGATGGTGGAGAGAAGGTTGCATTGGTGTGGCAAAGGCAGATGTTTCGAAACTTCTGATAGTTGGGTTTTATATTGTGAAAAGCTTTGTCAATGGTAAAAGTGAGAAAAGAAACTTACGGTGCCAACTACCAACTAACTTTAAAAAACGTATCAAGAAAAATAATATGCAATTAAAATTTATTTTATGTGTGGATCTGACAATGTAACAATTGAATTTACATCATGAGTTTGGATTTCCTATAGTTCATTCTCTGTAATGCACACAATAAATGACGTTGTGTATTTTTTTTTTTCTTTTTTTTCCGGTCTCATGAAACCCACAACGACTATGGCATCTTCTCCAAGCTTCCAAGCTTCCTCTGCCAACGTCAATCTTTGCAACACCACCTCTCTCCCAAGCGTCAATAACTTTCTCTTCAACAAATCCCCCAATTGTTGTTTCCATGGTTGGCTCTCTTTGATTTATTGTCCGCTGTTGAGCCATTGTTCAGGCCCAAAAGTTCCCTTCTGTTCTTCCTGCATCTGATCCCAGACAGTGACTGCAATAAACAGACACAACCTAGATCACACAAGTAAAATCAAATTTAAACCCAGAACCCCAAAACACTAATCAAAACACAACCATTGAAATAATCAGGAACTCTGTTAAGGATAATAGCCAACCTTCCAAATCTAAAATCAGAGCATATATGGCATAAAAGATCTATGCTTGTGTTCCCAAGTTTTCACACCCCAATTTGTTTCCTTCTCTCCCTATATACTTAATTCTAGTTGTCCAATTTTTGAGATGGGTTTGTGATGTAGAACAAGTAGATGATGAACTCTTTGAACAATTGGATCAACAAAGGGTAAGGAAGAGTCAAATTGAGGATAATAGTGACACTTTTGTAACGAATTTGGAATTATCTCAAATTTGGTATTCTAAATGGAAATAGCTTTTAAATCAAAGTCATCACCACTTTGGGGATAATGTATGGTGGATTTTAGCCAAATTCCTTCACTTAAGCTCTCAAATTAGTGATTTTTCTGTTTTAGGAAAGCTTCGTTTTAGCAATAGCTTTATTTTGAGATGTCCATTTTTAGCGTCGTCTATTTTGGTACGTTTCTATTGTTTCTTGGTATTCAGATTTGGGTTTAACTCAATTTTCTTTTATTTTTGGAAATTTTCTATTTATTTTTGTGTTCCTTGTTTTCTTGTCTAGTTAGGACTTCGTTCATTTTATATAAGGATATATGATTTAGGGCAAATCAACTTCTATTCAATATAATTCAAATCCTCTTTGAGAATTCTTTGTTTTTTGTGGATTCAAGATGTTCTTCGTCTGCTAGAGTGATATCTAACCTTGTGATATATATTCTGATGTGTCAGTTTGTGTGTATTGTGTAGATTGTTGCAAAACAATATCTCTGGTGAAATTTTGCTGGATCTCGGCTCTCTTTTGAACCTTCAGACCTTGGATCGGTTCAATAATCGGTTCTCTGGTTACGTCGCGCATCGCCGCAGCAACAGTCGCCACCTACTGATCCACCCTCCTTTCCCTTTTCTCTCTCGATCTCGTCGGTCTTCACGGTAGAGTGATCGCCAAAGCTGGTGGGTTGGGGGTAGGGTGGAGAGAGGAGGTGGCTTTGGCAGGGTTCAGGGTAGGGTGGGTGGTTGTCAGAGGGAGCTACTTTGTCTTAAATAGTAAACAAAACGATGTCATTTTGATGCAGTACAAAATGTATTATACAGTGTGCCCTATAGAGAATATAAATTCTTAGATCATACAATGATTTTTACTAATCAACTTTTTTATCTAAATTCTTGGTCCCTATCATTATTCAACGTGGAAAATTTTATTTCTTTGGACTATTTTGGGAAGTTAATTTTTAGTCACTTTTTTTGGTTTGGAATAAAAGTCAAAAGTTAGTTTTTTTGTCTTTTTTTTTTTTTATTTGGGAAGTTGATTTTTAGCCAACGGTGAAATTATAATTTTATCCTCATGAGTCAATAATTTGTTACATAGGTGAAGTTATAAATATTTTAAATAAATAGGGATAGTTTGGTCATTTTATTATGTTTTGACATCATAAACAAACATTAATAAAAAAAGTCAAAAGTCACTTTTTACCAAATTTCTAAATCATTTGTCTAAAAAAACCAAAAATTTGATTAAAAGCCAAAAAACTACTTTTTACTATCTTCTCAAAATAAGCGTTTTTGTGTGTTCGTTTTTGATGCAATGTATCATTATACAATGTATCATTTTGATATTATACAGTGTTGCGCTATAGAGAATCTAAATTCTTAGATCATACAATAATTTTTATTAATCAACTTTTTTATCTAAATTCTTGGTCCTATCATTATTCAACGAGGCAAATTTATTTCTTTTGTGTGTTCCTTTTTCTTTGGACTGTGGAATCAATAATTCTCAAATTAGTGATTTTTCTGTTTTAGGAAAGCTTCGTTTTAGCAATAGCTTTATTTTGAGATGTCCATTTTTAGCGTCGTCTATTTTGGTACGTTTCTATTGTTTCTTGGTATTTAGATTTGGGTTTAACTCAATTTTCTTTTATTTTTGGAAATTTTCTATTTATTTTTGTGTTCCTTGTTTTCTTGTCTAGTTAGGACTTCGTTCATTTTATATAAGGATATATGATTTAGGGCAAATCAACTTCTATTCAATATAATTCAAATTCTCTTTGAGAATTCTTTGTTTTTTGTGGATTCAAGGTGTTCTTCGTCTGCTAGAGTGATATCCAACCTTGTGATATATATTCTGATGTGTCCGTTTGTGTGTATTGTGTCAGTTTCTTGGTCCCTATCATTATTCAACGTGGCAAATTTATTTCTTTTTTTGTGTTCCTTTTTCTTTGGACTGTGGAATCAATAATGTTGTAATGCTTTCATTCAATTTTTTTTTTTTTTACTATGTTTTTGTTTATGATCTCAATTTATTGATAATAGAAAAAAAAGAAAAAAGAAAAAAAAATGGTGGGATTCATTAAACTATTATAATGCCCAAACAGAACACAATATATAGAATATTATTATAAAAGGATTAAACATCCCTTAAGTTTAAATTTTTGAATAAATTATTTAGGTCTATGGGTTTATTATGAATCCCATTTCAATGATTTAAATTATTTATTTTATAGGATCCTTTGCATACATATTCATAAAAAAGATTAGATCAATTTGATAATTGTAATATTTTTATTTTATCACATGAAAAAATAGATGCTAAATATGTTTTTAAAAATAGACCGTCATCCTTCTCTTTTCTTTTTTCTTTTTTTTTAAGGATTTATAATAAATTAAAGTTATAGTGATAAAAACTTAGAGAAAAAAAAATCACATTTGAAGACATTGAACACTTAGGAACGAAGTATTGTAGTTACTAAAAGTGCCTTTTTATTGTATTTTTATCAATGACATTGAACACTTGCGAACGAATATCCTTTTAGTGACATTTTCATAATTTTATTGCTAAAAGTCTATTTATTTGACTTTTCGAGACGGGCTTATAGTGACAACATGAAATAATCTCCTAATTATTTTTTGTAATAAAATTTGTACTTTTAGAGAGTTTGATCCCTAAAATTCATAAATATTATTTTCCTCACAAGCACCTAAATACTGTTGCATATACATCACTAGGGCATGGCTAGACTCGTTTGAAAGTAGTGTTCTTAAAAAATTAAGGGGACTGTCTACATTCTAATAGATGGATTTGTTGTCTTATAAATTTTGTGATAATTAGCGACATTTTTATAAAAAAAAAGTCTAATTATCAGTTTTTATAGATAATTTTAAAAATTCGTCATAAAAAAAGTTGTTAATTGTTAATTTTTAGGGAAAATTACCAATAGGTCCTACTTTTAAGACTTGCTACCCATTAAGTCCTATTTTATCAGTCTCTCGTTTTTATGAATAAATTTATAGTGATAAATTTATCAGTCTCTTATTTTTATAGTAATAAATTTATCAGTTAGGACCTGTAAGTAAATAAGTTTAGTTAATAAGACTGATTGGTAAGTACCCCTAATTTTTAGCGACATCTTTAGAAAAACATCACAGAAAATGTCTCTAATTATTAGTTTTTAGTGACATTTAGAAAACGTTGTTAATTGTTGGTTTTTAGCGACACATCAAAAAAAGTCACAAAAAGTGTCATTAATTGACAATTTTAAGCAATGATTTTGATAGGATCAACTTTCTGCGATGAATCAATTGGATTTAATAGAAATTCAGTCCAATTATTAACATCTATTGATAATTTATCCAAAAATGAAAAACAAAGCACATGTACCAAACTTATTTTTGTCTTATGCTTTTAGACCCACTGTGAGACTACCTAGGTAAAAACTCACCTCTGATTGCATGATACTTGACTGACTTGGACTAAATCAAAAGACCTGGGAGAAGAAAGTGCCATCTATGGGCACCCACCACACCACATGTTTGACTATGACGCACAGATATTCTAAAAAACATATGGTATGAGTATTAAATATATATATCGGATATAGATATGCATTTGATATGACATATGTATTGAATATGGCAAATATGTATTCAATTTTATTTTATTTTTATTTTATTTTTGCAAATTTCGAATATGAGAGGGATATGCGAAAAATACTTGAAAGATATGGCAAGATACATGAGGGATACGCTAAATAAGTATCTAATTTTTTTTTTAGTTTTTAATTTTTTATATTTTAATATGCCAAATAAGTATATAATTTTTTTTTCGATATTTTTGTTATTTTGTATTTATATTTTTTCAATGGTCAATACTCTTAGCTCTTGTTCTTTCCGCCTTCCCCCTTATCTATTAGGTTGCTTTATTTAATTTTTTTTCCACTTTTTTTTTCCCTACACTGTTTTAATGTAAGTATTTCTTCCCTCCCCCTACCCCTTATCTATTAGGTTGCTTTATTTAATTTTTTTTCCACTTTTTTTTTTCCCCTACATTGTTTTAATGTAAGTATTTCTTTACCAAATTTTTAATTTTAGGAACTTTAATATTAGTATTTCTTTGGGGGAATTACATGTAAGCCCCAATATGTGGACTTATTGTTCAATAGGTCCTGTGAGAATTAATAGTGATTTTCATCAAATACTATTAAAAAGCATCACTAATTATTAATTTTCAGCGATAGTTAAAAAAAAGCGTCACAAAAAAATCACTAATTTTCAACTTTCAGTGAGAATTTGAAAGATTCGTCACAAAAAAAACTCACTAATTGTAAGTATTAGCAACGATTTATAAAAATTGTGACAAAAAAAGTTACTAATTGTCAAATTTTAGCAACATATGCAAAAAATCGTCACAAAAAATTATTTTTAGCAACGATTTTACTAGAACTTATTTTTAACAGGACTTGATGGAAATTAAGTCCAACTATTAAAACCTATTGATAGTTTACCATATTTCTTTATTTAATAGGAATCCCTCTTTTTATTTATTAATTTTCTTTAGGTTTTATTTTCATGCATATTACATTATTAAAAATATAAAAAATAATTTTTTTTTTTTTTGTTTTACAAATGTACACCCCTTATCCATATCTTACTTTTTCATATTTGACATATTGCCGTATCCATATCACCATATCCCATTTCTGTATCCCTGATTCCTAGATGTTTGATAATTTAACCCACAATCACCCAATCTATTCAGACAAGTGGTTTGTGAAACGATCTTCAGTTGGGATTTATGGTTTTTATAAGCTTATTTTGGGCTAACTTTGAGCCCAAATTTGAGTGGGTGAAGATAGATCCAAAGAGGTGACATGTTCATTGCCGCATGGCAAGTCACACGGTGCAAATGGTTCGTCAAAACCATTTATGAGTGAATGAGAAGTTGATATCATTTTCGGGTTTGTGGAATGGACAAATAAAAAATAAAATGTGAGCTTCCTTATAAGGCTTGTCCTACATTGGAAAATTAAGAGAATTTATGCGTATGTATAAGTTATAGGTATCAACATTGGGATTGGGCCCCAAGGGGCACCCCAAGTTTGTAGAAGGGGGGAATTATGGACAAAGTGAACCTTGGCTTAAACCATCACACGTGCGCGCCCGCCCCGCCGCCATCCAGGCACGGTTGTGGGTCAGGTTGGTTCTAATGTTAATTTTTTGGACAAAATTTATTTGAATTTTTTCAAATTCTTGCAGGAAATTATTTGAATTTCAAAATAAAATTAATTCAAATTTGAATTCAAATTTTTTGTCAAAAAATTGTACCTCTTTCAAGTCCGAATTCTACAACAAATAAATTGTCTAAACAGTTATAAAACTGCCAGCAGTTGGACAGATTCAAAACTACTGCAATTATCTGTTCAAAACTGTTTGTACATGTTCCAGTTTGAAAATAGATCTATTCATCCCTTTTGTACCTGTTCGGGCAGATCTAAAGATCACCTATTTTGCCTATAATTACCACATCATTTCCAATAGATTTCGATTCTAAAAATCATCTTATTGCCTTCATCTTACTCTCTTGCATCAATTTATTCTTCATATTATTTTAGAAAAAATTTGGAGAGTATAGAACACAAGTTTTGTTCGCCGTACAAATTGTTTAGAGTGCTACTACAATTTGTGAAGATCATTGTATCTTGGGAGATAGACGTTATTTTTCTATAAGCACCATATCGGGGTGAATCTGTCTTAAGGACAGTGTGTCACATACTCGACTTAATCTTTTAAATGTTTATTTGGTTCAATAAAATAAATTCTATAAGTAATTTATTTTTATTTGTTTGATTTGTTTCAGTTTATTTACTTTACACAAAAGATTGTTCCAACAATCTTAGGACATATTTGAATTCTTCTGTTTAAACAAAATCTTTTCGTTTTTTTCATTTTCTTCGTTTCTTCTTCTTACAGAAATTAATTTTCTGTGGTTTTACAAAATAATATTCTGCTTGGAAAAACAAATAATAGTAATATACTGTTTGAAAAATAACAGTAATATACTATTTATTTTCTATGACAACTTGTAGTAATATACTAGTAGTCATGAACAATTCAAAATATTTATTTGTAAAGTTGGTCAAAAATTAATTTTGGTTTCCAAAAATTATTTCAGAATTTTCATTAATTAAAATTCTATTTCAGTATTTTATTTTTTGAAGTGCTACATAAATTTAATTTTCTGTGTGGAATTAATTTGTTTAAATAAAATTTTATTTTATTTTCAAATTAATTGGAAATAAAAGTTACAATTATTGTTTCTTTTATTTTTACAGAATTTAATTATGTGATTTTGGTTTAATTTTTTGTGTAGTATAAAAATTCTTATTCTAATTTTGTTTTATAATTTAAAATTCATAGCTACAGAAACTGGTCAAACTAATGTTCGAACCAGTACTGGTATGATGGCTGCAATTGCGCCAACTCCTCCTCATGTTGTGACTATGTCAGTGAATCACAGTGAAAAGCCATAGAAATTCTTAGGAACTGATTTATACAAAGGCAAATGAAGATCAAGCAAGAAGGCTGCTCAAGCCAATATGACCGAAGTGAATAAAATTTCCAATGGTGTTGATGACAAAAATCTTTCTGCAGTTGTTTCCAAGGAAAACTTTGTCGGAAATCCTAAAAAATGGTGGGTGGACACTTGTGCTACTCGCTATATTTGTGCTGACAAAAAGATGTTCACATCTTATTCTGTAGTGGACAACAGTGAACAACTTTTTATAAGTAACTCTTCGACTTCTAGAGTTGAAGGACAGGAAAAGATTATTCTGAAGATGATATCTGGAAAGGAACTCACTCTTAATAATGTGCTGCATATACCGGACATTCGCAAGAATCTAGTCTCTGGATGTCTGTTGAGTAAAAATGGGTTTAGGCTAGGTTTTGAAAGTAACAAATTTGTACTTACAAAAAACGGGATGCATGTAGGAAAATGTTACATGTTTGGTGTCCTTTTCAAACTAAATGTAATAACTGTTGTACCATCTGTTATTAATAAAAATAGGTCTTCTTCTTACTTGCTTGAGTCTTCAAATTTATGGCATGGTAGACTTCGACATGTTAATTATGGATCTTTTCGTAGATCAATTAATATGAAATGTTTACCTAAATTTGACATTGATTTCATGTAGGAAAATGTTACATGTTTGGTGTCCTTTTCAAACTAAATGTAATAACTGTTGTACCATCTGTTATTAATAAAAATAGGTCTTCTTCTTACTTGCTTGAGTCTTCAAATTTATGGCATGGTAGACTTCGACATGTTAATTATGGATCTTTGCGTAGATTAATTAATATGAAATGTTTACCTAAATTTGACATTGATTTAAATCATAAATGTGAAACTTGTGTTGAGGCAAAATTATCCAAGACTCCTTTTCATACAATTGAAAGAAGTACGGAATCTCACTTGAATTAATTCATAGTGACATTTGTGATTTTAAATCAATCCAAACTAGAGGTGGGAAAAAATATTTTATCACTTTTATAGATGACTATACTAGATATAGTTATGTTTATTTAATTTGAAATAAGGATGAAGCTTTGGAAATTTTCATTCAATATAAGAATGAAGTTAAAAATCAACTTGGTAAGAAAATTAAAAAAGACTTAGAAGTGATAGAGGTGGTGAATGTGAATCATCTTTTGGTGAGTTTTGTAAAGAACATGGAATAATTCATCAAACCACCGCTCCTTACTCACCTCAGCAAAATGGAATTGCTGAAAGGAAAAATATGACTTTAAAATAAATAATGAATGCCATGTTAATAAGTTTTGGATCACCTCAGAACTTGTAGGGCGAAGCAATACTTTATGCTAATTATATTCTAAACAAAGTACCTCAAAAAAAAGTGAATCGAACACCTTATGAACTGTGGCATGGGAGAGTACCATCCTACAAATATTTAAAAGTGTGAGGGTGTTTGGCTAAATTGGCTATTCCTAGTCCTAAAAAGACTAAGATAGGTTCTAAAACTGTTGATTGCATTTTCATTGGTTATGCCATGAATAGTAGTGCATATCGATTTTTGATTCATAAGTCAGAACATTCTGAAATGCATGTAAATACTATTATTGAATCTCGGAATGCGTCTTTCTTTGAACATGTGTTTCCAAATAAAACTGGAGAAGAGACTAGTACTAACAAAAGATCTCATGATGCTATTACTAGTTAGGATCGAGAACATGATCAAGAACAAGAGCAAGAGATAGATCAAAATGAGGAAGAGGAACCTAGGCGTAGTAAACGTGCTAGAACTTTTTTGATCCAGATTTTCTAACATTTTTGTTAGAAAATGAGCCTTTAACTTTTAAAGAAGCTACGTCCAGTTTTTAGACTCCTTTATGGAAAGAAGCTATAACTAGCAAAATTGAATCCATCCTGCAAAATCACACTTAGGAATTGGTGGATTTGCCACCAGGTTGTAAACCTCTTAGATACAAGTAGATTTTCAAAAGAAAAATGAAAGCGGATGGATCAATTGACAAATACAATGCAAGACCTGTAGTCAAAGGATATACACAAAAAGAAGGTCTTGATTACTTTGACACATACTCACCAGCTTCCAGAATAACATTCATTAGAATGTTAATTGCCATTACATCCTTGTATAGTCTAGAAATTCATCAAATAGATGTGAAAACTGCTTTCTTAAATGGTGAGTTAGATGAAGAAATTTACATAGAATAACTAGAAGGATTTTCTATTCTAGGAAAAGAAAAGAAAGTGTGTAAATTGGTTATTATATGGTTTAAAACAAGCGCCAAAGCAATGGCATGAGAAATTTGACAAAGCAATGATATCAAATAGATTCAAAATTAATGAATGTGACAAATGTGTTTATATTAAAAGCACAAGCGATGTTATGTTATAGTATGCCTTTATGTGGATGATATGCTCATCATAGGTAGTGATAATGATATGATTAAAACTACTAAGAAAATGTTGAATAAATATTTTGACATGAAGGACATGGGGATTGCTGATGTAATTTGTGGTATGAAAATTACCAAAACATCAGAAGGTTATGCTTTGTCACAATCACATTACATTAAAAAAATACTTGAAAAATTCAGTAAAGATGATGATTATCTTGCTAAAACACGTGTGGATATTAATTTGTTTCTTTCTAAGAATATATAGGAAAGTATTTCTCAATTAGAGTATGACCAAATTATTGGAAGCTTAATGTACCTAATGAACTGCACTTGCCCGGATATAGCTTATGCAGTAAGTAAATTAAGTAGGTATACGAGTAATCCAAGAGTAGAACATTGGAAAGCAATTATAAGGGTTCTAAGATATCTCCGATTTACTCATAACATTGGGCTTAATTATACTAGATATCTAGCAGTACTTGAAGGATACTGTGATGCAAATTGGATATTGGATACTAGAGACTCAAAATCCACCAGTAGGTATGTCTTTACTCTTGGTAGTGCGGCTGTATCTTGGAAATTTTCCAAACAAACTTGCATTGCCAGGTCTACTATGGAATCAGAATTTATAACTTTAGATAAAGCTGGGGAAGAAGTAGAATGGCTTCGCTACTTCCTAGAAAATATTCCAATGTGGCCAAAACCGTTGCTTGCTATATACATACATTGTTATAGTCAATCAGCAATAGGTAGAGCACAGAGTCATATTTATAACGGTAAGTCGCGACACATTCGTCGACGACATAACACCGTAAGATAACTACTTTCTAATGAAATTATTTCCATTGAATATGTGAAGTCTAAAGATAACATAGCGGATCCACAAATCAAAGGGTTAGCAAGAGAGCTAGTTGAGAATTCATCGAGGGAAATGGGACTTAAGCCTATTAAATAAGAGTTACCACAACGGCAACTCAACCTAGATGACTGGAGATCCTAAGATCTAGGTTCAAAGGGACAACCGAGTTGTGTATGACTTATAAGGATCACTAGAGAGTCGAAAACTCCTACCCATTTCTATGATGAAATAGTGATATCTGCAGCGTTTTAGGTTAGGTAATACTTTTAATGATTCTTATATCTAGGTATACCTAGTGGAGTATGGCAGGATACTCTTCATAAGAATCACCTATATGAGTGTGAACTGGGCCGGTTTTATAACGGTAAGTCGCGACACATTCGTCGATGACATAACACCGTAAGATAACTACTTTCTAATGAAATTATTTTCATTGAATATGTGAAGTCTAAAGATAACATAGCGGATCCACAAATCAAAGGGTTAGCAAGAGAGCTAGTTGAGAATTCATCGAGGGAAATGGGACTTAAGCCTATTAAATAAGAGTTACCACAACGGCAACTCAACCTAGATGACTGGAGATCCTAAGATCTAGGTTCAAAGGGACAACCGAGTTGTGTATGACTTATAAGGATCACCAGAGAGTCAAAAACTCCTACCCATTTCTATGATGAAATAGTGATATCTGCAGCTTTTTAGGTTAGGTAATACTTTTAAAGATTCTTATATCTAGGTATACCTAGTGGAGTATGGCAGGATACTCTTCATAAGAATCACCTATATGAGTGTGAACTGGGCCGGTTTTTATGAGATTTGTGACGGGCTACAATTCTCTAGAGTACTCATGAAAGACCAGGTTGTTCAGGGCTAAAACGAACATAATAGTGGGAACTAAACTATGTCTGGTAATATTCTGTGTGAGTTCTATTGTCTTGGATTACACGAATGGTTGAATAGTTCAAGACATCATATTCACTGGTTAGCTAGTAAGTCTGATAGTGTCTCACAAGGGAAGATTCAAAGCCAAAAGCTACCTATTCTTTGCAGAATATTCCAAATTTCTGTACTCTCTGTAATTAAATCATGTTGTTGCATTTTCTCTCCGTCAAATTCCATTCACGTGGGGGATTGTTGGGATTTATGGTTTTTATAGGCTTATTTTGGGCCAATTTTGAGCCCAAATTTGAGTGGGGTCCACACGTCTTTTGAGGTGGGTCCAAAGAGGTGACGTGTTCATTGCTGCATGGCAAGTCACAGGGTGCAAATGGTTTGTCAAAATCATTTATGAGTGAATGAGAAGTTGACGTCGTTTTCAGATTTGTGGAATGGACAAATAAAGAATAAAATGTGGGTTTCCTTCTAAGGCTTGTCCCACATTAGAAACTTAAGAGAACTTATGTGTGTATATAAGTTCTAGGTGGCAACACTTGGGTTGGGCCCCAAGGGGTATCCCAAGTTTGTAGAAGGGAGAAGTTATGGACAAAGTGAACCTTGGCTCAAACCACCACACATGTGCGTGCGCGCCGCTGCCGGCCAGGCCGAGTAGTGCCAGATGTGGGTGTGGGTTATAGGTCGGGTCGATTCTAAAATTAACTTTTTGGACAAAATTTATTTGAATTTTTTTAATTATTGTAAGAAATTATTTGAATTCAAATTTTTTGTCCAAAAACTATGCCTCTTCCAAGTCTGAATTCCACAACAAATAAACTGTCTAAATAGTTATAAAATTGCCAACAGTTGGGCAGATTCAAAACTGTTGCGGTTATCTGTTGAAAAGTGTTTGCACCTGCTCCAGTGTGAAAATAGATCTATTCATCCTTTTTGTATCTGTTCGGATAGATCTAAAGGTCACTTATTTTGCCTATAAATACCACATCATTTGTAGTAGATTTCGATTCCGAAAATCATCATATTGTCTTCCTTTTGCTCTCTTGCATCAATTTATTAGACATATTATTTTAGGGAAAATTTGGAGAGTATAGAACACAAGCTTTGTTCCTGTACAAATTGTTTGGAGTGCTACCACAATTTGTGAAGATCATTATATCCTGGGAGATAGATGTCATTTTTCCGTAAGCATCATAGCGGGGCGAATTTGTCATAAGGACATAGTGTCACACACTCGATTTGATCTTTTAATTATTTATTCGGTTCGGTAAAATAAATTCTGTAAGTAATTTATTTTTATTTGTTTGATTTGTTTCAATTTATTTACTTTACATAGAAGATTGTTCCAACATCTTTGATCTGAACACAGTTGGGTTCATGTTTTGGTCTGAACATATTTTGTTAATAACAAAATGTGAATGTCAAATATGAATGATAGCAAAATGTGATTGACAAATATGATCAAAGATCATATCAAAAATTATGAAGTTTAAAGATTTATCAAGAAAAAAAATTAATGATAAAAATTAATATCATTCATATGCATCAAACAATAGCGTTCACTGTTAAACAGATTGTTTCACTCAAATTACCCGAGATGCATTTTCTGTAATTGAGCCTGGTCGACATCCGATCAATGTTGCCCGAAATGTGGCCGACGAAGAAGTTTTGGGAAAGGTCTAAATGTTCTAGCTTGGAACAATTGTAGAGGGCAGTAGGTAACGGTCCGGGAATAATATTTTATTGAAGGTTGATGGCGGCAAGGTTTTTCAGATCACAAATGAACGGTGGGATTGCTCTAGTGATGGTTTTCAGTAGGATTATTTGTTCTAAATTAGTAGCTTGTGGGCGGAGCTATTCATTGTTTAGTTCCACTGGACTTTCAAATTTTGTTCAAATATATATGGAATTTTGTCCAACAGTTTTGAGTTTTAGCAAAATGACCCCAATGAATCAAGAAACAAAATATTAAATTTTGGAATATAACAAATTGACTCAATGAAGTTAAAAATATATATACAAATTTTTAATATTTTAGAAGGAAAACGTCATACAATTTTTTAACCTTTTTCTACTAACAAATGCCTCATGGAATTACACTGCTAGAAATTAATACATAACTCACTTCAATGATATAATAGGTGTCATATCAATGAGTAAAATTTTGATACTTTGTATAACATTATTCCTTTATGAAACAAACTCACTGTTTGCCTTTTTTTTTTTAAATTATATATATTTATTATTATTATTATTATTATTATTATTATTATTATCAACAGAAAATAACCTTTATTGATGAAATAACCATTCTAAGGCCTCGTTTGGGAACATGCTATTTTAGTAATTTTTTAGCTCTTTGACTAAAATATGAGGTAAAAAAACTATTATGTTTGGAATGACTTTTTTATTTTTTACGAAAAGATGTGCAAAAAAGTAGAGAGAAAAGAAAATCTTTGATTTTTTGGTATAAGTTATAGACTTTTTGGTTTTTTTAATAGCTTTTTTACTTTTAAACTAAAACTCTCGCATGCTAAACGAGGCACAAGTACATAGATATTACATCAATAGAAGAGAAACCAACAATTTCAACTAAGTTAGTACCAAGAAGGAAGCACAATCATATGATAACACCCACCACAGTTGGTAAGAAACCAACCCAAGTAGAAAACAGAAAATGAACCAAAACAAGCCAACAAGTCAAGCAACATTAGTTTGACAAAATTTGATTTGGCTAAGACACTCCACGAATTTGTGTACTGAATAAGGCACTTCTGGCAAATAAGACTTTACCCAAATTGCCACCCTTACCTTCACAATATCAGCTAACTCCATCAAATTAGGTTCACAGGCTTTAAATATATATTAATTTCTTAATTTCCATACTAACCAGAGCATAGCTATACATACAAGCTTCTAGATTTTCAGCAATAGCTTTTTAAACTTAGCACCCAACCACCAATGAAATAGTCCCTCCACAGTTGTAGGTGTCACTTATTGGACCTTCCACCACTGCAATAGACTTGACCAGACTTTTCGGATCCCAAGGCATAGCAAAAACATGGTTCACAATTCCTGGTTCATTCCTACAAAAGGGACACGCATTCTCCATAATGCTACTGAATACCCCAATGTTCTGTAGATAGCTTGTTGTTTTTAACCCTTCCTTTCTGTTAGGTTTTTGTTATTGACAATCTTATTTGACAAAACTCCATTCACTTGTAATTTTATTTGTTCTTTTATTTCAGTGAGGCTATGAGTATTTAGATACGAATCCAACCTAAAGTTTGCCTATGCAGAGGAGTTTGTTATCTTAATCCTATTATGTTTGCCACTTCGTTGACTATGTCGGGGATCGCCTGCAAAAGTAATGGGAGTTGTATTTTTCTGCTAGAGCGGCCTTTCCTGCACTCGAGCGTAATGCATTTTAGTCAGTCTGCTCAAGCGGCCATTCTTGCGCTTGAGTGGAGATTGCGATTTTGTTTTCTATAAATATATGGTTCTATCAGATTTTAGGGTTACAGCTTCTAGATCTTCTTCTTAGGTATTAGGGTTTTTATCTGAAGCTTCTTTGTTTGTTTCTTTTGATATCTGTGAGAGTTTAATCATGAATTAATATGTAGATTATATCAAAGGGTTTGTTTAGTTTGTTTTATTCATAAAAGAGAAAGTTGTTCTTCGGTGGATTTCGTGAAACTTGAGTGTGAAGCTTTGGTGGATTTCGGAGTGGCTCATCGTCGTAGATTCGACATTGGGATTGTGGATTCAACGTTGGGCAAGATAATTCCGAGGTAAAGACAGGACTAGAAAAGGTACATAGGGGTCGGTTCGATTCAGGCATGGATTCGTTAGGTAATTGAGAGTACACTTGTATAATTCCTTTGTGTCATCTTAGTAGATTGTTATGTGGCTTTTGCCTGTGATTTTTTATCATAATTGGAGGGGCTTCAATTGTGGTTTTTCCACGTTAAATCGTTGTGTTGGTTTGTCTTTGATTGTTTGATTGAGATTGCTATTTATTATTCAAAATTGATACATTATCACAAATAAATATCTTGGGGATTTTTAGATTTTTCACTTTCCATGCCAACCAACTGAGGAATTGGGCTCTAGGGGGAGCCATATTGCCTCAAATCAGTTTAGGAATAAGCAAACTAGGCCCTTTTTGTTTCTTACATCAATCCCTGGTTGTAACAACAGCAAATTGACCTAAAGGAGATCCACTCCACCTTAATGAATCTGGGCATCCCACAATAAGCCTTGGAGGTTCACCTAATAAGCTTAACAATCTTCCCAACTCCTCCTCCTTCCAAGCAAATAATTGCCTTCTGAATTCAAGCTTCGACTCCCCTATGTTGTTCCCTAAAATGTCCCATGATTGCATATATATACTAAGAGGCCATGTTTGTTTGGGCGGACTGGATTATGTTGGATTAGCATTCTCACAACTAATAGTCTTAGGACTATAAATCCCTTTAGATTGTGTATCTTATCCCATGTTTGCTTTGAGTTAGGATTATAAGGAGGGACTAATAGTCCAGACTTTGGCTTAGTCCTCCAATTTATATCCCACCCCTCTCTGTGGGATTGAATAGTCCATCATATGTGGGATACCATATCCGGTTGGATTGTTAGTCTGTATTTCAATTGTTTAACTAAACACTGGATTAATAATTTTATTGGACTATTAGTCCAATCCCAAGCTTATGTCCACCCAAACAAACATGGAAAGAGTACCTTCCTTATCAGTTGATAGTGTATACAACCTGGGGAATTCCTCATTTAGTATTGGCTCCCTCAATGCTTCATTCTACAACAACCATTGTTGCATTGCTATTGATGCATTCATTCATTTGTTCTCTCTCTCTCTCTCTCTCTCTCTCTCTCTCTCTCTCTTTCATAGTGTTTTCTTCATTCGTTCTCTCTCTCTCTTCGACATTTGTTCTAGTCACAACAATCACAATTTTATTGAAGTAATAATATCTTAATTTTTTTTGTTTATACTTGTAACTTAACGTAGTTCGAATTACTTTTGTTAGTTTGATTGAAAATGTATAATATTTACATGGCATCGTTTGAGCATTACTGTTGATAGGTTCTATAAAACTAAAAAATGACTATTTATATCATTTTTTTTCACCCTCAGAATATGTGACAAGATTCGTATTAATTGATTCCATTATAGTTATCTTCAAAGAAAATAATCAACCACGGGT
This sequence comes from Camellia sinensis, assembly GCF_004153795.1. Lineage (NCBI taxonomy): Eukaryota > Viridiplantae > Streptophyta > Magnoliopsida > Ericales > Theaceae > Camellia > Camellia sinensis. The sequence goes on from NW_021027508.1 coordinate 282,070, forward strand.
ATCTATATAGGTAGTGATAAGAGAGAGAGAAAAAAAACTGACAGATATATAACATTTCTTAAACTAAGATATAATAACATTGATAATGACTTGCTGAATGATCCCACTGAGTGAAATTCCAAGCTACGCCAGGGCAGGGTGAGGAATTGGAGGGTAAATATAGAGAAAGGGATTTGGAGGGATATTGTTGGGGTTATTTTGGATATTTTAGAGGTGGGTGTTTGGTTTTTTGGGTGGTACATAGCTAGCAAAGTTCAAGGTGGTGGTGGTGGTGGTGGGAGGGTTGTATTTGGTATGGCAATGACACAGGTTTTAAACTTTTTTAAGAGTCATGTTTTGTCAATGGTTGCTAAAAGAGAGAAAACTATGTGCCAAAAAGCCAATCAAATTTTGAATTCTAATGTGAAAATAAACCTTCTTTTTCTCTCTTCCTTTTTCTGTGGAGTTCTTAGGCTATGTTCATCGAAATTGTAACTGTAAATACAAAAGCAAGTTCACACACACATGAGATGAGAGAAAGAGGAAGCATCCAAGGCAACTACCCTTTTGTATTTTCCTTATGAAATTAAGGCACATGAATTGATATACGAGAGTTTTCCTAAGGTGTACTTAAAACTTTGATCCGTCTATAATATATGCCTTCAAAATGGGTATATTATATGTAAGTTATGACATTTTATAGTGTTAATAACATAAAGGCTTAATTATACTTTTTACTTATGTAATTTGATTCAAATTTCGCTTTAGCTTCTATAGTTTTAAATTGAATAATTTAGTCCCTACACTTTAGTGTAATTTCAATTTGGTATGTCCATTCATATTGGAGGTTAAAATTAATAATTTTAAAACATTTATTAATTTTTAAGGTGTACACGTGGACAAAATTAACAAAAATTTAGATAGAATGACCAAATTGAAACAATAAGAATTAAAGTGAAATTTACGTCAAACTATAGGGTGAAAAGTATGGAGGAGGAATCCCTCCCATCCAGATTTTGGGCTGGATGGTGTTGTTCGGACCCGTAAGGCCCACCATAGGCCCTATTTCGATGATCTAAACTGTTCATTTTGTCGGCACTTTGTGTATTTCATCCCCAAAAAAGATTAGGTTGATTCGATAATTATAACTTGTTCAATTTATTACGTTTCTTACTAAAGAATGTATGATTTATTTTAAAAAACACAATTGTTGTCTATTTTTTTAATGAAAAATTGAACAAGTTACAGTTATTGGATCAACCTAATTTTTTTTATATGGATGAAATATACGGAGTACTCGACAAAATGAACAGTTCGAATCATCGAAACAGGACCCCGTGGTGGGCCTCACATGCCCAAACAGAATCCTCTAATCTAAAATTTGGAATGGAAGCTTTGAAAAGTATAATTAACCCTATCATAAAATATTATAACTTCAGTTATGCCCAAAAAGGCGACAATTGATTATAATTTAATACTAGTTGAGCCATAATAAAATTTTTTTTCTTCAGATCATATCCAAAATAATTATAATTATGTCATAACTAATAATTTAATGGGTCATAACCAAATACTATTTTAGAATAATAAAAAAAAATAATCAGAATATAGGTTATAACTAAGTCAAAACCAACTCTTGTGATGTAGAACAAGTAGCCGAAGACTTCTTGGAACAATTGGACCGACAAAAGGCAAGAAAGATATAGAACAAAATTCTATAATTTTTATATTTCTTAATTTTATTATTTTAGAATTAGATTTTGACTAGGATTTTAAATAGTTTAGAATTTTAGTCTTTTAGGTTTCCTAATTTGTGTTAATTTAAGTTTCCTAGTTTCCTATTCTCTTAGGTTTCTTAATTTGTGTTGATTTAAGTTTCCTTGTTTATTTTAGAATTACTTTTCCTACAAGTATTAGGTTTAGTTTATTATAAATAAGCCTACAAACATATGTAATTCATTCATTCAATTAATAGTATTTCAAAGAGTTTTTCTTTTATCTTCCTTGTGGATTCAAGGGTGTTCTTGTGGATTCAAGAATTCTCGTCTACTAGAACGATATCTAGTCTCGTATGATTTATTCCACTGCGTCAAGTGGTATCAGAGCAACGAGTCACCTGGCTGAATGGCACAAGACAGAGTAGATCATGCAAACCCTACTGGCGGTGATCGTGGGGTCGAGGCCTTGTGGGTAGCATATGAAAAATAGCATGAGTGAACGAAATTCGTGATCTGCTTATTGGCCTAAATCTCAATGCCAACAACAGGCCACCAGTGGTTGATAGGGTCCGTGCTGAGGGAGTTGCCCAAGGCTAACCTGTTAACCAGAATAGAGTGCGCACCGAAGGATTCGCCTGAGGTCAACCTGTTCAGAATGCTCCTAGACGTCCTCTTCGTTGTCCATCTGATAGTGAGGAGGAGTCTGAACCAGAGTTTGAACCACTTCCAACCAACAATCAACCCAGAAGGCAACAACAACAAGGGTTCGATGAGTACCGAATGAAGAAAGATCTTCTTAAATTCAATAGAAATCTGCATATTGAGGATTTTCCTGACTGGTTTTCAGAGGTGGAGAGATTTTCTGGGATGATGGACGTTCTAGAATCAAAGATGGTGAAATTGGTGGCGTACAAACTAAAAGAAGGTGTTACGGTATGGTAGGATCAATTGCAGAAAAATAGGCATCGACAAGGGAAAGAATATGTACGGACTTGGTGGCAAATGAAACAGCTTCTCCAAGACAGATTTTTACCACCAAATTATGATCAATACTTGTTTTAGTTGTACAAAATTGCATCCAAGAAAGTCGATCTGTATTTGATTATACAATTGAATTTTGCCGACTTTCATATTGTAATAATCTGAATGAGACCGAAAGACAGCGTGTAGCCCGGTATCTCAATGGGTTAAAATTAACCATTTGAGAGAAGATGTGGTTATCAGTAGTGTGGACTGTGGATGAAGCACATAATATGGCTCTCAAAGCCGAGCTAATGGAGCGTAAGACAATCTATTCAGGATATCGTCGGAACCTTCCTGAATCGTCATTTCTTACAAGGTAAAAGGAAAAGGGGCTGCCCAACCAATAGTTCCAGTAAATCAACAGAGGAGTACTACTGGTGGAGAAGGAAACCAGATGACTGGATCAAGTAGTAGGGAGGCACCTCGAAACACAAATCCTTATGCCAAACCAGCAATAGATAAGTGTTATAGATGTGGCAAGCCTGACCATCGCTCTAATGTGTGCCCAGAAAGAAGGATTGTTAATTTAGTTGAAGAAGAAGATGAAATTAGGGACGATAAAGATGCAGAATATGAGGGTAATCAGTATGAAGGTGCTCAACTAGCCAGAGAAGAAGGAGAACTAGTCAACTATGGAGTTTAAAGGGTTCTATTTACACCAAAAACTGAGGACCTCAGTCAACGTCGCAGTATTTTTCACTCTTGTTGTACCATAAATCAAAAGGTGTATGACCTTATTGTGGACAGTGGAAGTTGTGAAAATTTTGTGGCTAGACGATTGGTGGTGCACCAGAAGTTGTCTCCTAAACCACACCCCTCTCCCTACAGTATTGACTAGATCAAAAAAGGACCTGCTGTCAAGATAACTGAAGTATGTAAGTGTAGCCCGACTTTTCGTGCTCCATTTTGGAAGACGAATAAGCCCTACAGTATCGGACTCCTGCGGTTCTGAATCTGATATCTCAAGTGTAATGTGAAATAGATAAACGCCAAAGACTCCAAATCTGGTAAATCTTGTGAAAAATTGATTTTGAATCAAATTGCCAAAAATGGACTACTTTGCCAGATACAGAAGTCGCCACCTGAATATTTTTGGAAAATTTAGGAACCCATGACTTGTGCCAAAGGTCACGTGTCCGTCATCACCATGATTGTCTCTGCTCGGGAACTTAGGTACGAGAGGGGAAGGTCATGAATTGAGCACCCCTGCTCACCTGATCACAAGATCGACCTCTACTAATTATGATATGAATCTTATTTACATTATATGCTCTTGTTCCGGTTTCTTAGGCTAGCATTACTATGTGATGCACACACGCACAAGTATAGACTAACTTGCAAGAATTGGAACACTTGATTTATGTTTGTTTTAAAAGTTGTTTTGAATATGTATCACTTTAAAAAGTGATTGCATATGAACATCACTCAAATTATTCCACTTCAAGGCGTTCAAAACAGTTTATCATTTAAGCACTTAGCCTCATGGCATGCATGCTAGACATGGCAACAATCACACACATGCAATATGCTAAAGCGAATAAAGGCTCACCTAGTACTCCAAGCCAAAAAAGAAACTAGTCAGAAAAATGCATGATTCCTAACTATGCAATATGACTAATGCAACACATGCGATATGCAATTACTAGGCCCGGCTACTAATATGGCATATGAATCAAGTGGATAGCATACTGTCTAAGAACGCATTCAAAGAAGTATTTAACTAATGATGCAAGTTAGAATGATGAACCGAGTCTCGATGCATGCAAATCAAGCGGATGCAAACATGGAGAATGCTAAACAAAACATGATGCCCTAAGCTAACCATCATAAGTAGTTAAATAAAAGGGAGAAAGATGTGCGGTTGGAAGACATACACATGATTACAACATTGTGCCCTCACACAAGAGGGTTCGAATGAACTAACTAGCTAAGCAATTAAAGCTAAACTAATTAACTATTACAAACCCAAATGAATAATTTAGCTAAACTACTTAAATAATTATTACAAATCAAATTAATTAACTATTCTAGCTAACTAATTATTACAACACAAAATTAGCTAACTAATTAATTACAAAACGATGTAATCGAATTAACTGCTCTAATTATTCCTTCTCGAGAAACGAGGAATGTTCATGCATGCACAGACTTTTCACCCGAAAAAGCCATTGTTTCTACGCCTGAATGCCTCTATTGCACAGTAGAACACTTGCATTGATTTCCACCTCCAGACCAACTGTATTCTGCTTCAAAAGTACACTGTTGGATTTTGGACTGGTGGTCGGCAGAGGGCCTGCCGTCGTCCACTGATGATGGCCTGCCGGCCACTAATGGCTGAACTTTCCTGCTGCAACAGAGAGCAAACAGAGTGGAGACAGTGTATTCTCAATGGTTTGTTTGCAGAATTTATCCCTCCTTATCATTTGAACAGCTCAAAGGAGTAGTAAGTTTAATTCACAAACCACCAATGAATGCAATTTCATTGCATGATGGCTTATGAATCACGTGTGCAAATTCAATGAATGCAATAAAACAAGTCTCTCGAAACCACCTTCCTATCATGAAAGATCAAGGGAAGTAGTTGACAATAAATCTTGACTCGCTTTCATTACTAATGAGTATGAAACGACTCAAGACTCAAGGGTTCAACTAATGTCTGATTGAACCCTAACCAAATTATTATCTTGCACCTTTTTTAGCCTCAATTTTATTATTTCATTTTAGATTGCCATTTGTTCTTTAGTCAATTGAGTCCAAAGGTGAATTTAAGTCCTCTAATAGAAAAAGGGCTCAAACCAAGTGTTGTTTTGGGCATGAAAAAGACATCATACCGTTGGTAATGAATTCCCAAAGGGATTAAACCATTAAGCATGACACATCAATCTCATGCTTAACAAACAAATGATTTGAAACCACTTTCAAAGCAAAACAAAAGCCAAGAAACGAGGGAGGTTGTAGAGGTGATTAAGAGTGATCACAAGTATGGAAAGCCATAAATAAACACTATCAACTCAAATAAGATGGCGTCTAATGCTTAAAATACCAAACTTACGAGGACAATTACATTACAAGCATGCAATATAAGGGTCAAATGCAACAAACACTTAAAAACGGTCCTAAATAAGTCCTAAAACATGCTGAAATTAAGATAAAAATAGCTAGAATAATAAGTTAAAACATGGATCATGCTAGGCTAGTAAGCAAAACACAAGGAGGGGAGGCTAACCCCTCCAATTTTGGACTTCAAAACATGATCTTAGCGACTGAAATAATTCTGAAAATCAGTGTTTAAAACCTTAAAAAAAGATAGTGTAAAGGTGGGAAACACAAGGGTAAAGGCCTTGAGAGTAAGGTGTAAAGAAGGGTGAACCACCCCTCAACCTTTATTGGCCTTAAAACCCAAGTTTTAGCCCAAAATACAAAGTTTTTATAGCCCAAAAATAGTTGGTAAATAGTAAGAAAAAGACTAAATACAACAAGTAAAGAGGCAAAACTTTATACCTCTTGAAGAGGAGATCACTTTCAAGCAATAAAACAAGGTAAACACACCCTCAAAAGCTCAAATAAGGCTCAAAGATACCTCAGCTTAAAGATGGAGAGGTTTGGTGAAGAGTGTATAGGCAAAGGTGAAGAAATTTGGAAGAGAGAGAGAGAATTGTAGAGAGAGAGGAAAAAAATTTTCTAACCCTAAAGCAAGCGGGGGGTTCTATATATATAGAAAAACATGAACCTCCCTTAGAAACATCTAGCAATATACATGGGAGCAGATGCAAGCATCTGTGCAAACAGCTAGCACAGTTGTCACAAAATATCTACAAAACACATTGGTGGCCGGCAACCAAAAGCAATGGACGGCAGCCCATAGCAGTGGCCGGTAGCCCACCAAAGGTTACAGGCTTGAAAATCCAAGGTTTTGGTCCAAAAACAGGGCAATAGGGGTGCAAGGTTTGGAGGACTCAAAGCTGTGGCATTCTGCTGAGGACTTCGAGCCCTTGACAAGCATATACACTCTTCATTGGATGTACAAGCGATGACGTCCAAGTTGTAAGGGTGGTAAAAAATGGGGTGTCTACAGTTGTCCATCTTTGACAGAACTTGAAGTCATGAAATGACGTGAGTGAATGTCAAAGCCCGAAGATGACCTATTTTGACAAGGCCGTAAGACTTGGACAAATAATCAAGACAAAAATAGATGGTTGTACCAACAGGCTGCCTACGTATCCCTTTTCAAGGAATCAAACCAGCGTAGTTTTGGGGCAAGATGTAAATAATATGCACAAAAATACTTTGAAGGCTAGATTCACACGCTTCACGAAGCCGGCTATTTTGAAAACTCGTGATCATGTGAGATGATACAATAAACAATATAACGAGATAATAACAGATGAATGAGAAGCTTCAAGCTTAAACCCAACATAGGTTCCTTAAAAAAAAGATCCACACACTTTGATCATGCCAAAACATAAGACAAGGAAAGAAAACACAGCTCAGTGTTGTGCCGCGCGCGTCCTGAGAAATGAAAACTGCTCGGGGTCATGTTTCACATGTCTCGAGATAAAAACCACTCAAGGTCGCGCTTCACGCATCTTAAGAAACAGAGGAAAGGAAACCGCTCAAGGTCTCGTTTCACGCTTCTTGAGATAAAAGCCACTCAAGGTCGCGTTTCACGTATCCTGGAAAACAAGAAAAACCGCTCGAGCTTGTGGTTCACACGTCCCGAGATAAAACACACCTAGGGCTGCACTTTGCGCATCCTAAGATAAAAGAAAAATCACTCGGGCTCGCACTTTACGTGTCCCAAGATAAAACAGACCTAGGGCCGTACTTCACGCGTCCTGAAAAACAAGAGAAACTGCTCGGGCTCGCGCTTTACGTGGCCCGAGATAAAACACGCCCAGGGCCACGCTTCACGTATCCTAAGAAACAAGAGAAACCGCTTGGGCTCGCACTTCACGTGTCTTGAGAAAACAAAAAAAAACTGCTTAGGCTCGTAGTTCACACATCCCGAGATAAGAGAAAACCGTTTAGGCTTGCGTTTCATGCGTCTCGAGATAAAACAGACCCAGGGTTGCGCTTCACGCATCCTAAGATAAGAGAGAAACCACTCAAGCTCGTGTTTCACACGTCTTGAGATAAAGCACAAGAGGTGTGCGACAAATGCACAAAATGAACAAATGTGATAGATGCACAAAGTGAACGTGTGCGATAGATTCACAAAGCATATTCCATGTAAGATGGACAACCGACGTATGATGTTTATTTGGAAGCATGTTCTATGCAAGGAACAAAAGCATATTCTATACATGAAATAAGAGCATATTCTATGCAAAATTGACAGCGCATTCAATGCACAAATCATAAATAATGCAAGACACTTATGCAGCACACATATATGTGAAATGCACATTCTATGCAACGGAAGTGAACAAAGACGTAATTTGACAAAATGAATAAAACGATATTCATTGGCAACTTCCGATTTACCTCTCAGAGGAATTGCAACATGTTCAAAAGGATACACCCTCGTTCATAGTAGCAAGTGGGACACGTTCACATCGGAACACAGCTGTAAGCTCTTAAAACAGAACCTTCCATACACTACTCAAAAAGTAGAAGAACAGAACAGCACCAGGACCCACCTGAGAGCCACAGGCCACCTGTCGGCCACTAGAAAGAGCCGCCGGCCACAAGAAAACCTTGTTGGCCACAGATGTGGCCTATAGGCCACGAATGGTGGCCTGCCGACCATCGATGGCAGATTCAGGGTAAAATTGACTTTTTGCTTCGGGTATGTAAATATAGGCCTCAAGGCTTCATTTCCTCACTTCTCCAAGCTCGAAAACCCTCTCCCCTCTCTCCCTAGGTACTTTCTCTCTCTAGATTCGTGCTTTATATGCATTTTCCAACGCCCCACGCAAATTTTTTTTGTAAAACCCTCTTAGTTCTCTACATTTTGAACCGATTAGATTTTGATTTTGTCATTTTTTCTAGGATTTTCACCACTTTAGGCTTGTTCCCCTTGAGTTTCTCTTGGGTTTTGTGAACTTTCCCTTGCATTGACTTTTCTCCCATTTTCTCTCTCTTAAGGTTGACTTTTTTCAAGTTTGCCTTCTTTTCTACATTTTTCACCTACTTTTCACCCATTTTTCAGATGGCAGATGAGATTCCTCACGACAGAGCTCCTCTAGAGGTTCCACCTGTGTTTCCACTCGTTGCAGAGGTAGAGGAGCCAGCAGTTGCTGAGACTAGCGAGGTGGCTGAGGGCATTGAGGCTGACCATGAGGCGAAGTTTGTGCTCGAGTTTGAGCCAGAGCCATTGTCATTGAGAGTACGGCCCTTCGATCCGGCGACATATCATCCCTGCACATACATATTATCGCCTGGAGGTATTAGGCATTTCAGCAATTTTTCCCGCAGCATACCAGAGGACCTCCTGTTGAGGGAGTTAGCCTCCTACCTTTCATCCAGCGCTACTGAGGTATGAATTCTATTTTCATGCATTATTGCCTCCTTTTAATTACATTTCTTGCACTACCTTTCATCAGACTGTACTTTTATCAATGCCTTTCATCTGATTCATCTGTTTTTTGTCGCAGGGAGACTCTCGTGCCTACAGGGGTTACGGAGCGACGACAGCAAGGGACTAGTACGATGAGCTTTCTATCGGGGTCCGCGACATCGTCGATGAGACTGGCTTCGGCCTTTTTTGCTCCTGCCTGACACATGTTATAGCGAGTCGCCCCTTTCTAGGAGCGCTAGTGGAGAGGTGGTGGGACACCACCAACTATTTCCATTTCTCTACTGTCGGGGAGATGACGATGACTCCCTACGACTTTGCGATGATCACAGGCTTAGGAGTAGGGGGCGATCCGATCCCCTTTGACACAGACATGGGCAAGTGGGAGGCTGCTTGGATTGACCTGTTGGGAGATATAGTTGGTTAGCCGAGAAGTTCCGCGGGAGCGAGCCCGAGACACTGGAGGAGATGGAGCAGTATGCCTGGGGTTTCCTAATGTTTGTCCTCGGTACAACCTTGTTTTCAAATAGGTGGAACACTGTGGGTTTACATCTGTTGAGCGCCTTGGTGACCCTTCCCCGGCTACACTTCTATGACTGGGGTGGTGTTGGCCTTGCCACCCTATACGGCTATATGAGCTCCACCTCCCGCTTGAGGAGAGAGCAGATCGGAGGCAACTGGCGAGCCTGGGAGATATGCATTTTAGCTCCCTCTTTGCACTTTACACTTTCTATTTCAGTTTTTCCTTCTTTATATCTATTCAACACCTATGCTTTCTACTTTGCACTTTCTATATCTGTTCATGCCCTGTGCACTTTCCTTGCAGCTATGGGTTCATGCATATTTTCCAGCCCTCACTCCAGAGCCAATGGAGGAGCTCTCCATGGCGGTTCCCTACTCAAGACGATACGATGGTCTGTGTCAACACTAGAGTCGCGAGACCTTTGCCTTCTCCCGCCATTACTTTGATATTGTGACCGCTCATGAGGTAACCTGAAACATAGTCATTTTTCCTTTACAACTATTATGATTCACACTTTAACAACTGACGGCAACTAACAATATGTACATTCTCTGTTTGTAGGTCGCGTGGCAGCCTTGAGCCATGATGCTAGCCAGGATGAGAGACCAGTACATGGGTGCCTGGGGTACATCGCGCTTTCGAATTCTGCTGGAGGGCCCAGTCTGCCGGGCTTGGTACTTAAGCGAGAGATTCATTTGCTAAACTATGGGCTTGCCTGATCCGGTCATTCCGATGCCATCCCCAAAGTCTATGAGGACAGTGGAGCCTATCTCTTGGCGCAGTCATACAGTTCATGGTGGGCTTGGATGCTGACTTCTTAAGAGGAGAGGGCGATTACACGACATTTATTTAGACCCACCTTATGCCTCCTCTAATAGGAGCTCACGTAGGCGATGAGGTAAGGGTTCCTGCGACATTCGAGGCGACTCGGGTGACTGGGGCCCATGCTAGAAGGGCTCCCCCCGTGGAGCAGATTACACATTGGCTAGAGCTTCCCACTGCGCTTACATGCTGGTGACCTACTGGGACTGCTTATCAGATTTCGATTAAGCTAGCAGAGGCTGGGCATGAGTTTGTTGGAGTCCAAGACACGTCTCAGGTATGGACCACACTTTATATTTTGCACACCACATTTTCATTTTAGATATGTTTATCTCTGACATTGACCATCTAAGTGCACTTGCAGGCGTCTATAGAGTATACGGGGAGCCTCCTCGAGCTGGTGGTTTCGCTGATGGGTATGGTGCAGAGGAGAAAGACGCTGCTTGGTCTCCATGGTATCCAGGTAATTTCCTTTAGTTTGCACTTCATGTTATCATATTTCCACTGATACACTGGTATTTCAATCGCAGTCTTTCCCAAACTGCACTGATACACTATATTGGCACACTGTACTCATACTTTATCTGATTTCTGCTTGACACTTATTATACATACTATGCCTGCATTTGATACACACACTGTAGCTGATATGTTGACAATTATTTTTTTCCAGATTTCATCTGCACCGATGGCATCTGTGACAGTAGCATCAGCATCGGTAGTACCTCCTCCAATAGTAGGAAAGAGAAAGAGACAGGCCCCAGCTCATGGCCGAGATATGAGTCGTGGTTGAGGCAGAGATAGCGTCACCTGAGGTCAGAACAGTCCCTCAGAGCCCATCTTAAGCGACGATGGTGCTGAGACTAGTGATTCTGAGGAGGCAGTGAGTCGGCATTCTGAGTCATCCGAGCGTGGAGATAATGATATTGGCTCGGGGCTAAGAGCGGAGGTGTCACCGAGGCGGGCCCTAAGGTAGAGAGCGGAGATGATACTGGCTCTGGTTCAAAGTTTGAGTTGGATAGCGGTGTCAATGAAGATAGTGTCGCTGAGTCCTCCCCTCCGAGGAAGAAGACAAAGAGGGCCTCTCAAGCATGAAATGACCGGGGATGATGTTTTTGTACTTTTTACTTAGTTTTTTTTTGTGGTAGCATTAGCACATGTATAGCTTCAGATAGGTTTTATTTGCTTTTGAAACTTGTACTCCTCTTTTGTAAAAACCCTGATCAGAATAAAACCTCGCAATTTTTTTCATAAAGAGTGTTGTCATTTTTGCATCATGAGCATCATATTTGCATGAAATGGACATGGAATTGAATCTGCCAAGAGAGCGCTTAATTGAAACAATATTCTTAATTGGGGAATGAGCCGACCAACAACCAAAATACAAAATACAACTCAATAAATAAAGCAAAAACAATTTGAATACAAATAAACAAACTTGCTACAACCAAAAGACTCAAACCTCGCAATAAATAAGCGATGATGCTCTATTTTTCTCTCAAATCCCTTTTTTACTCTTCTCTCAACATACATCTCTATATTCTTCAATCTCTCTTTTCTTTCATTCTTTCCCAGGTGTAGCTTATGGATAAGCTGAAGGTAGTGGACTCTTGCCCTGAATACTCAGCTCGAGATTATTTCTTCCGCCATCGATTAGTGGATTTCCCCAACGAGGGATAGTGGTGCAACTGGATGTGCAGCAGGTTTGTGTGGACTCAACTTTCTTTGCCCCCCCCTTTCGGAGAGCTCGAATTGGTCCTACAGTTCGGACTCCTCTCACGGTTCTGAATCTAATCTCACAAAGTGCAATGTGAAACTGATAAACACCAAAGAGTCCAACCCAGCAAATCATTTTGGAAAATCAGATTTTGAATCAAAATAATGCCAAAATTGGACTGCTTTGCCAGATTACAGAATCGCCACCTAAATATTTTATTTTGCCAAATTTAGGAAACCCTGACTCGTGCCAAAGGCCATGTGTCCGTCATCACCAAAGTTGCCTTGGCTCGGGAACTTGGGTATAAGAGGGAAATGTCCTGAAATGAGAACCCCTCACTCGCCCGATCAAAGATCGGCCTCTACTAAGCATGATATGTTGTTTTATAAACACATGTGTTCTTATTGCGGTTATTAGACTAACTTTACTATGTGACGCACACATACAAGTATAGACTAGTTGCAAGACTTAGAACAAATCAACTCATGTTTGTTTTTGAAAATGGTTTGAATTTGCCTCCCTCAAGTGGGCTTAGAAAATGTGGATTTTCCACCTCAAGTGGGCTTAAAACATGATGATTTTCCACTTCGTAAAATGGGCTTAAAACTCGCATTTATTGAATTGTCCCAATTCAAGTAACAAAGCCTTCATCTACAGGCATTCATTTAGTTAATCACTTAAGCAAATAGCCTCATGGTAAGCATGCTATCATGGCAACACTCACACTCATGCAAGTATGCTAAAGCATAAAACTTACAGTGTACTCCAACCAAAACGAAAGCTAGTTAGAAATCATGCATGATCCTAACTATACAAGATGCCTAATGCAACACATGCAATAATGCAACTAATAGGCTCGGCTATTAACATATCATATGAATGCAACAACTTGATACACGTATTCAAAGAAGTATCGAAATACGATGTAGTTTGAATGATGCGCTGAACCCGGTGCATGCAAGACAAATGAATGATGCAAACATGCAAGCATAAGGTATGCCAATCAAAATGTGCCCTAATCTAACCATCAAAAACGGTTAAATAAAAGGGAGAAAAAAAGTGGGGTTGGAAGACATGCACACACGCACGCACACACACTTATTACAACATTATGCCCTCGCGAAGGAGGGTCTGAATAAATAAGTTAAGCTAAGTAAATTAATCTAATTAAAACTAATTAGACTAATTATTACAAATCAAACGAATAACTAGTAAACTGCTAATTATCACAACACAACATAAAGAAATAGCTAAGCTAAAGCTACTTAATTACTACAATAATCAATGCAAATTAACCAAGTAATTAACATATTAAACTATGATGCTACTACTCTGCTCCGGGATGTAGAAGATGCATGCACTCGCTTTTTTGCCCCGAAAAGCCCACCAGTTTACTCTTGAGAGGCTCTATTTGCAGGGTTGCTCCAAGAACTTTCTGCTCCACCTTACCAAACCAATGCTGAGGACTGCACCAGTGGCCTGCCGGCCATGAATGCTTGCTGTCGGCCATCTGTCGGCCAAAGGTGGGCCTCTGCCAGCCAAGGGTGCTACACTGCCGGCCACAAATAAGCCACTGCCGGCCACTGATGCTCTGGGTCACCACATTGCAACAGAGCACAAACAGAGAAAAATGGAGGGTTTTCCAAGGATATGTTTGTACTGTGCCCCTCCTTATCATCTCAAAACATCAAAGGAGTGGCACTCTTGGATCCAAAACCACCAATCAAGCATTTTTAATACATGATGGCCAAAGATACAAGTTGCACAATTTCAATAAATGCACAAATATGACACAAATGACCACCACCCTATCATGCATGATCAAGGATGGTGGAGACAAAGGAGATTGGCTCATTTCATCACTTTGAGTATGAAATGGACCAAGTTACCTTGTGTTCAATATAACGTCCGATTGAACACATGCAATGCAAACATAACATGCTTATCTTGGTCATGTTTTACTTGATTCATTTTGTTTACTCATTTTAGCATTACCAGGTCATTCTTTAACCGGTTAAGTCCAAGATGATTGTCCTCTAATTAAAAAGATGGCCTAAACCACAAGTGTCTTGAGCATGAAAGAGGCCTCATGCTGTTAGTTAGGAGGAACCCTCAAGAGAGGGTTAAAACCATTAGGCATGAGAGCCTTAAGTTCACACTCAAGCCAACAAGGGGCTTAAGATCACTTTTAAAACAAAATGAAAAGTGAAGAATAGAGGGAGGTTGTAGAATTTTCAATGCTGAAATGGCATGAAAAATAGTGCTACAACATGCAAACAACTCATGTACAACATGTTAAAAGCCAAAAACACTAAAGCTAGTGAAGAGCATTACACTAGAGACATACAATATCAAGCTCAAATGACCAAACCAGCTCAAAACAGAGCTTAAACATGTCAAAACAATGGCTAAAACTTGCTGAGATTAAAACATAAAAGGCAAGAAAAACATGCTCATGTGTTGGCTCACAAACAAGACACAAGGCACAACTCTCGAAAGCGACGAAAGAGTGGAATAAGTGAGAGTGTGATAGAGATATATGCACTGAAATCACATGTTAAATGATGCTACAACATGCAATCATCTCATGCAAAGCTTGTTAGAGGCCTTAAAACACAAAGCTAGTGAAGGCAATTACACTATAGCTATGCAAGACAAAGCTCGTATGACCAAGACAACTCAAAACAGAGCTAAAGCATGCTAAATTAGTAGCAAAAACATGCTGAGATCAGGTCACAAAAGGTAGAAAAACATGCTCACATGTTAGGCTATCTACACTTGCAAACAAGACACAAGGAGGGGAGGCCACCCCCTCCTATTTTGGATTTCAAAACATACTTTTCACCACTGAAATAGCTCTGAATTTCAGTGGTTAAAAGGCCCAAAAAGTTTGATGAAAAGGTGGTAAGAAATGGCAAAAAAGGCTTCACAAGCCAAAGAGCAAAAAGAGGAGACCAACCCCTAACTCAACAAGGCTCAAACCACCATTTTAAAACCTTAAAAACAGAGTTTTTATGGTTGAAAAACCAGGTCAAAGCAGTGTGAAAAGATGGCCAAGCAATCAATTAAAACAAAGCTTAAAAGAGGTAAGCTTTATACCTTTGAAGCACAGCAACAAAATAACCACAATTCTGAGATAAAACCAGCCTTAGGAGCTCAAACAAGGCCTCCAAGAACCTCAGCTCTAAGATGAAGGTGTTTGGTTAAGGATCTTAGTGCAAATATGTAGAGAATTCTCATTTTCAAGCATAAAATAGGGAGAGAGAGAAATTTTGCTCACAAAATTTTTGCCACCCCCTACATGCAAGAGGATAACTTCTATATATAGGAGATACAAAATCCTCTTGAAAAGATCCAACCATCCACGTGCAAGCAGATGCTCCAATCTGTGCAAACAGCTGGCACCAAAATATTAGAAAATATCTACTGATGCACTGGTGGCCGGCCAGCCAACCATCAATGATGGTCGGCAGGGGCTCATTGATGGCCGGTAGGGCACATCAATGGCCGTCAGGCCAAAGTCCGTGGTCGGCAGTACCCAAAAATGGCCGAAAATGCACCAGAAGCAACATGCTGGAAGGACCAAAACATGGTCTAAAAATGAGACAGAATTGATGCAGGGTTTGGAAAGCTCAAACCTATGGCGCTCCGCAGTAGAATTCGAGTGCTCGACGAGCAATCAAACTTGTCACTGGATGTAACTGCAAGAACATCCAAGTCTTGAGGACGGTCAAAAATGGGGTGTCTACAGTCTGCTGCAGACATAGTTTGCCGTTGCCCTTGGCTTAATCTTACCGAGATGAGTTACAGCATGGCTGGCAACCTGGGATACAATTGATTGGCCTCATGCATTGTGTGTTCTACTTTCCCTTCTGATTTAGATGCCAGTTCAGGCATGATCAGACCCGCCCAGAGGAGGAGGTAGAGTACCTGGTTTCATTCCCCATCCGTGGTTCACACTTGGCTAGGTACCTCACTGCTTGGCAGATGAGGGAACTTCTGGCCCTTGCCCCTAGTTTCAGTTATGCCCTTTCTGGCGAATGCTTGGCTCGGCTCGAGGATGAAGCATAAACCAGGCCACTTTCGCTTCAGAAGCTTCCACAACCACGAGCAGGGGATGCAGGAGCACCTGACTCACCTTTGCCCCTAGTTTATTGCTTTGACTTTTCTTTTCAAGTTTTTTTTTTTTTTTCAATGTAATAAAAGCAACTTTGATTTTGTAGACACCCCATTTTTTACCGTCCTCAAGAGTTGGACGTCACCATTTGAACACTCGGTGATTATCCATGTTTGTGTTCGTTTGGAGTTCCTGGAGGTCTCGGCTCGCGCGCCTTGCCTCAGGATCTCCGAACTCGACTGTTTAGTGTTTGGTTTGTTTAGTGTCTGGTTTCACACCAAACACTTGTGTTTTGCCTTGGAAGGGTAGGGAATGCCTTGTGAGGCATCCCCACACATCACCGGCAGTGGCTAGAGGCCACCGGCTGGCTTTTGCTGCCATCGGCACTATTTGTTGCCGGTCGGCACATTTTTTTTGCAGGTCGGCACTATTTTCTGCCGGTCAGCACTCTTTTTTGCCAAAATGGCATTTTTGGCCGGCCGACTACTGTGCATCTGCTTTTGCCGATATTTTAAGACAGCTGTCTTGCTTTTGGCTCCCCGTGTATGGAGGGATTTCTCTCTTGGAAGCTTGTCTTGTAAACTTTACAAGACAATAAGCTTCTATAAAGAGAAGCCTTGTCTCTTGGCCTTAGGGTTAGAGACTTTAGACATTTTAGAGACAAAAAACACAGAGAGAAGCTCTGGTTTTGATATTTTAAGACAGATGTCTTGCTTTTGGCTCCCCTCCATACACGTGTATGGAGGGATTTCTCTCTTGGAAGCTTGTCTTGTATGCTTTACAAGACAATAAGCTTCTATAAAGAGAAGCCTTGTCTCTTGGCCTTAGGGTTAGAGACTTTAGACATTTTAGAGACAAAAAACACAGAAAGAAGCTCTGGTTTTTAGGGTTAGAATCCATACATATCCTATCTCTCTTTTTCTCTCTGTGTTCTAGGTGTTTTGTGCCTTACTATTGCACACAAACACCTAGTGTTTCACCTTTCTTTGGCTCCTGAGGTTCTAAGGGGCTGATTTTGGTGTTTTGGTGTTGGATTCAAGCCAAGGAGGGCCATTGGAGCATCATTGTTGAAGAGGTCTTCAAGGGTGAGAATCTAGTCCCATTATTCCCCATTTTCGCATCTTGTTTTTACCTATCTTAAAATCGTTTTTGAGCTTAGTGTATAATACAAAAAAGTTCTGTTTTTAGACCCTCTTGATTGTTTATTAAGGGTGTTTTGTGGTTTGGAGGTGTTTGACCCCTCCTAGGCCTTGAAAGGCCCCATTTTGTGCTATTTTGAGTGAGCTTCGAGACTTTGGTCTTTGGGCCTCTTCACCACTGAAATCTTGAGGGATTTCAGTGGTGAAGATGGTGCCTTGAAGTCTCCAAAAGGGGAGGGCCACCCCCTCCCCTTGTTGTCCTTGAAATGGACCATTTTCGGCCTCTTGAGGAAGCACCATGCTAGAGTGTGTATTGATCTTACCTTGGCTGTTTTTTGTGCCTATTATATCATGATATGCCTCTGTTTATTGTTGGTTTTGGTACACTATACATGCTTAGCATACCTACCATGTAATGCCATGTTATTGCCTCAATGTGCCTTAGGTTGTTAGCCCTTGTTAGAGCATGTTTTAGGCCTAGTCTTGTGAAGCTTTTGTGCATATTTTGCCATGTTTTAGGTCTGTCTATAGTTGTTTGGGTCGAATTTGGCATGCTTAGTATAGCTCCTTTGCATTCCGGCTTGTTGGCCTTAAGTGTATGAGTGTATAGCATGACATTTTGGCATTGATTTGGTGATTTGGGACCATCCACCATGTCATTTCAGACCTTATAGTATGCTTGTATGCTTGCTTTAGTTGTCTCTTTAATGCTTTGAAAGCTTGTCTTGCATGCTCCATGTTTTGGCCATTGCATGTGCCTTTGATTTCGAGCCACTTAGATGCCATCTAAGTGATCCTTAGGCCTTGTCTTAAGGTGCTAAAACTCTGTTTTTAATCATTTAGTTCATGCCATGTTTGGTCTTGCTAAGTGTAGTTCAATACTCCATTGGTTTGCTTTGAGCATTTAGGCCATTTGTTGCATGCTTAGCTTGACTTGTTGCTTGGTTTGGCTCCATGTTTTAACATGATTTTCAATGCTTATGTTGCATGCTAATTGTCCATGATTACCTTCTTTCAAATGTGTTTGAGAGTTGTCCAATTTGTGCCTAAGTGTTGGCCTTTCAACATGTGTATGTGTGCATGCGTATTTGGTCCCTCATCATACCACTTTGGCCACTGTTTTGGGCCTTATTAGAGCTGCCTAAATCATGTATAAGTCCACCTTTTCATCCATTTGCATTGTCACATGTTTGCTTGTATGCTTGCATAAGTGCCTTGCCATGCCATGTTGCATCCTTAGCTTGTATGCCTAGGTTGCATTGCATCTTGCATGCATGCCTTATTCCTTGACTTGGTGATAGGAATTGGGCCTTGATTTGTCCCATTGTAGACACCCCATTTTTGACCGTCCTCAAGACTTGGACGTCACCGTTTGAACACTCGGTGATTATCCATGTTTGTGTTCGTTTGGAGTTCCCAAA